>JASGCC010001539.1:0-35402 GCA_030067915.1 Hydractinia echinata | reverse complement strand
CCGTAAATCCCGGGCTCGGCCGTATAGTCGAATGTATACAAAGAAAGTACCCAGGGAGTAAACTCATTTCCCGAACGATTTTTAAAATTATTTTTTCACCACTAAAACCCATGAGACTTGTAGTTTTCAAAAATGTTTTCATTTTTGATGAGACGCCGAATGAAAGCAGTTTAATCGCACGAAAACCCGCGATTTCCCGTAAATCCCGGGCTCGGCCGTATAGTCGAATGTATACAAAGAAAGTACCCAGGGAGTAAACTCATTTCCCGATTTTTAAATTATTTTTTCACCACTAAAACCATGAGACTTGTAGTTTTCAAAAATGTTTTCATTTTTGATGAGACGCCGAATGAAAGCAGTTTAATCGCCGGCAACCGAAAACCCGCGATTTCCCGTAAATCCCGGGCTCGGCCGTATAGTCGAATGTATACAAAGAAAGTACCCAGGGAGTAAACTCATTTCCCGAACGATTTTTAAAATTATTTTTTCACCACTAAAACCATGAGACTTGTAGTTTTCAAAAATGTTTTCATTTTTGATGAGACGCCGAATGAAAGCAGTTTAATCGCCGGCAAACGAAAACCCGCGATTTCCCGTAAATCCCGGGCTCGGCCCGTATAGTCGAATGTATACAAAGAAAGTACCCAGGGAGTAAACTCATTTCCCGAACGATTTTTAAAATTATTTTTCACCACTAAAACCATGAGACTTGTAGTTTTCAAAAATGTTTTCATTTTTGATGAGACGCCGAATGAAAGCAGTTTAATCGCCGGCAACGAAAACCCGCGATTTCCCGTAAATCCCGGGCTCGGCCCGTATAGTCGAATGTATACAAAGAAAGTACCCAGGGAGTAAACTCATTTCCCGAACGATTTTTAAAATTATTTTTTCACCACTAAAACCATGAGACTTGTAGTTTTCAAAAATGTTTTCATTTTTGATGAGACGCCGAATGAAAGTTTAATCGCCGGCAAACGAAAACCCGCATTTCCCGTAAATCCCGGGCTCGGCCCGTATAGTCGAATGTATACAAAGAAAGTACCCAGGGAGTAAACTCATTTCCCGAACGATTTTTAAAATTATTTTTTCACCACTAAAACATGAGACTTGTAGTTTTCAAAAATGTTTTCATTTTTGATGAGACGCCGAATGAAAGCAGTTTAATCGCCGGCAACCGAAAACCCGCGATTTCCCGTAAATCCCGGGCTCGGCCCGTATAGTCGAATGTATACAAAGAAAGTACCAGGGAGTAAACTCATTTCCCGAACGATTTTTAAAATTATTTTTTCACCACTAAAACATGAGACTTGTAGTTTTCAAAAATGTTTTCATTTTTGATGAGACGCCGAATGAAAGCAGTTTAATCGCCGGCAACGAAAACCCGCGATTTCCCGTAAATCCCGGGCTCGGCCCGTATAGTCGAATGTATACAAAGAAAGTACCCAGGGAGTAAACTCATTTCCCGAACGATTTTTAAAATTATTTTTTCACCACTAAAACCATGAGACTTGTAGTTTTCAAAAATGTTTTCATTTTTGATGAGACGCCGAATGAAAGCAGTTTAATCGCCGGCAAACGAAAACCCGCGATTTCCCGTAAATCCCGGGCTCGGCCCGTATAGTCGAATGTATACAAAGAAAGTACCCAGGGAGTAAACTCATTTCCCGAACGATTTTTAAAATTATTTTTTCACCACTAAAACGCATGAGACTTGTAGTTTTCAAAAATGTTTTCATTTTTGATGAGACGCCGAATGAAAGCAGTTTAATCGCCGGCAACGAAAACCCGCGATTTCCCGTAAATCCCGGGCTCGGCCCGTATAGTCGAATGTATACAAAGAAAGTACCCAGGGAGTAAACTCATTTCCCGAACGATTTTTAAAATTATTTTTTCACCACTAAAACGCATGAGACTTGTAGTTTTCAAAAATGTTTTCATTTTTGATGAGACGCCGAATGAAAGCAGTTTAATCGCCGGCAACGAAAACCCGCGATTTCCCGTAAATCCCGGGCTCGGCCCGTATAGTCGAATGTATACAAAGAAAGTACCCAGGGAGTAAACTCATTTCCCGAACGATTTTTAAAATTATTTTTTCACCACTAAAACGCATGAGACTTGTAGTTTTCAAAAATGTTTTCATTTTTGATGAGACGCCGAATGAAAGCAGTTTAATCGCCGGCAAACGAAAACCCGCGATTTCCCGTAAATCCCGGGCTCGGCCCGTATAGTCGAATGTATACAAAGAAAGTACCCAGGGAGTAAACTCATTTCCCGAACGATTTTTAAAATTATTTTTTCACCACTAAAACGCATGAGACTTGTAGTTTTCAAAAATGTTTTCATTTTTGATGAGACGCCGAATGAAAGCAGTTTAATCGCCGGCAAACGAAAACCCGCGATTTCCCGTAAATCCCGGGCTCGGCCCGTATAGTCGAATGTATACAAAGAAAGTACCCAGGGAGTAAACTCATTTCCCGAACGATTTTTAAAATTATTTTTTCACCACTAAAACGCATGAGACTTGTAGTTTTCAAAAATGTTTTCATTTTTGATGAGACGCCGAATGAAAGCAGTTTAATCGCCGGCAAACGAAAACCCGCGATTTCCCGTAAATCCCGGGCTCGGCCCGTATAGTCGAATGTATACAAAGAAAGTACCCAGGGAGTAAACTCATTTCCCGAACGATTTTTAAAATTATTTTTTCACCACTAAAACGCATGAGACTTGTAGTTTTCAAAAATGTTTTCATTTTTGATGAGACGCCGAATGAAAGCAGTTTAATCGCCGGCAACGAAAACCCGCGATTTCCCGTAAATCCCGGGCTCGGCCCGTATAGTCGAATGTATACAAAGAAAGTACCCAGGGAGTAAACTCATTTCCCGAACGATTTTTAAAATTATTTTTTCACCACTAAAACGCATGAGACTTGTAGTTTTCAAAAATGTTTTCATTTTTGATGAGACGCCGAATGAAAGCAGTTTAATCGCCGGCAAACGAAAACCCGCGATTTCCCGTAAATCCCGGGCTCGGCCCGTATAGTCGAATGTATACAAAGAAAGTACCCAGGGAGTAAACTCATTTCCCGAACGATTTTTAAAATTATTTTTTCACCACTAAAACGCATGAGACTTGTAGTTTTCAAAAATGTTTTCATTTTTGATGAGACGCCGAATGAAAGCAGTTTAATCGCCGGCAAACGAAAACCCGCGATTTCCCGTAAATCCCGGGCTCGGCCCGTATAGTCGAATGTATACAAAGAAAGTACCCAGGGAGTAAACTCATTTCCCGAACGATTTTTAAAATTATTTTTTCACCACTAAAACGCATGAGACTTGTAGTTTTCAAAAATGTTTTCATTTTTGATGAGACGCCGAATGAAAGCAGTTTAATCGCCGGCAAACGAAAACCCGCGATTTCCCGTAAATCCCGGGCTCGGCCCGTATAGTCGAATGTATACAAAGAAAGTACCCAGGGAGTAAACTCATTTCCCGAACGATTTTTAAAATTATTTTTTCACCACTAAAACGCATGAGACTTGTAGTTTTCAAAAATGTTTTCATTTTTGATGAGACGCCGAATGAAAGCAGTTTAATCGCCGGCAAACGAAAACCCGCGATTTCCCGTAAATCCCGGGCTCGGCCCGTATAGTCGAATGTATACAAAGAAAGTACCCAGGGAGTAAACTCATTTCCCGAACGATTTTTAAAATTATTTTTTCACCACTAAAACGCATGAGACTTGTAGTTTTCAAAAATGTTTTCATTTTTGATGAGACGCCGAATGAAAGCAGTTTAATCGCCGGCAAACGAAAACCCGCGATTTCCCGTAAATCCCGGGCTCGGCCCGTATAGTCGAATGTATACAAAGAAAGTACCCAGGGAGTAAACTCATTTCCCGAACGATTTTTAAAATTATTTTTTCACCACTAAAACGCATGAGACTTGTAGTTTTCAAAAATGTTTTCATTTTTGATGAGACGCCGAATGAAAGCAGTTTAATCGCCGGCAAACGAAAACCCGCGATTTCCCGTAAATCCCGGGCTCGGCCCGTATAGTCGAATGTATACAAAGAAAGTACCCAGGGAGTAAACTCATTTCCCGAACGATTTTTAAAATTATTTTTTCACCACTAAAACGCATGAGACTTGTAGTTTTCAAAAATGTTTTCATTTTTGATGAGACGCCGAATGAAAGCAGTTTAATCGCCGGCAAACGAAAACCCGCGATTTCCCGTAAATCCCGGGCTCGGCCCGTATAGTCGAATGTATACAAAGAAAGTACCCAGGGAGTAAACTCATTTCCCGAACGATTTTTAAAATTATTTTTTCACCACTAAAACGCATGAGACTTGTAGTTTTCAAAAATGTTTTCATTTTTGATGAGACGCCGAATGAAAGCAGTTTAATCGCCGGCAAACGAAAACCCGCGATTTCCCGTAAATCCCGGGCTCGGCCCGTATAGTCGAATGTATACAAAGAAAGTACCCAGGGAGTAAACTCATTTCCCGAACGATTTTTAAAATTATTTTTTCACCACTAAAACGCATGAGACTTGTAGTTTTCAAAAATGTTTTCATTTTTGATGAGACGCCGAATGAAAGCAGTTTAATCGCCGGCAAACGAAAACCCGCGATTTCCCGTAAATCCCGGGCTCGGCCCGTATAGTCGAATGTATACAAAGAAAGTACCCAGGGAGTAAACTCATTTCCCGAACGATTTTTAAAATTATTTTTTCACCACTAAAACGCATGAGACTTGTAGTTTTCAAAAATGTTTTCATTTTTGATGAGACGCCGAATGAAAGCAGTTTAATCGCCGGCAAACGAAAACCCGCGATTTCCCGTAAATCCCGGGCTCGGCCCGTATAGTCGAATGTATACAAAGAAAGTACCCAGGGAGTAAACTCATTTCCCGAACGATTTTTAAAATTATTTTTTCACCACTAAAACGCATGAGACTTGTAGTTTTCAAAAATGTTTTCATTTTTGATGAGACGCCGAATGAAAGCAGTTTAATCGCCGGCAAACGAAAACCCGCGATTTCCCGTAAATCCCGGGCTCGGCCCGTATAGTCGAATGTATACAAAGAAAGTACCCAGGGAGTAAACTCATTTCCCGAACGATTTTTAAAATTATTTTTTCACCACTAAAACGCATGAGACTTGTAGTTTTCAAAAATGTTTTCATTTTTGATGAGACGCCGAATGAAAGCAGTTTAATCGCCGGCAAACGAAAACCCGCGATTTCCCGTAAATCCCGGGCTCGGCCCGTATAGTCGAATGTATACAAAGAAAGTACCCAGGGAGTAAACTCATTTCCCGAACGATTTTTAAAATTATTTTTTCACCACTAAAACGCATGAGACTTGTAGTTTTCAAAAATGTTTTCATTTTTGATGAGACGCCGAATGAAAGCAGTTTAATCGCCGGCAAACGAAAACCCGCGATTTCCCGTAAATCCCGGGCTCGGCCCGTATAGTCGAATGTATACAAAGAAAGTACCCAGGGAGTAAACTCATTTCCCGAACGATTTTTAAAATTATTTTTTCACCACTAAAACGCATGAGACTTGTAGTTTTCAAAAATGTTTTCATTTTTGATGAGACGCCGAATGAAAGCAGTTTAATCGCCGGCAAACGAAAACCCGCGATTTCCCGTAAATCCCGGGCTCGGCCCGTATAGTCGAATGTATACAAAGAAAGTACCCAGGGAGTAAACTCATTTCCCGAACGATTTTTAAAATTATTTTTTCACCACTAAAACGCATGAGACTTGTAGTTTTCAAAAATGTTTTCATTTTTGATGAGACGCCGAATGAAAGCAGTTTAATCGCCGGCAAACGAAAACCCGCGATTTCCCGTAAATCCCGGGCTCGGCCCGTATAGTCGAATGTATACAAAGAAAGTACCCAGGGAGTAAACTCATTTCCCGAACGATTTTTAAAATTATTTTTTCACCACTAAAACGCATGAGACTTGTAGTTTTCAAAAATGTTTTCATTTTTGATGAGACGCCGAATGAAAGCAGTTTAATCGCCGGCAAACGAAAACCCGCGATTTCCCGTAAATCCCGGGCTCGGCCCGTATAGTCGAATGTATACAAAGAAAGTACCCAGGGAGTAAACTCATTTCCCGAACGATTTTTAAAATTATTTTTTCACCACTAAAACGCATGAGACTTGTAGTTTTCAAAAATGTTTTCATTTTTGATGAGACGCCGAATGAAAGCAGTTTAATCGCCGGCAAACGAAAACCCGCGATTTCCCGTAAATCCCGGGCTCGGCCCGTATAGTCGAATGTATACAAAGAAAGTACCCAGGGAGTAAACTCATTTCCCGAACGATTTTTAAAATTATTTTTTCACCACTAAAACGCATGAGACTTGTAGTTTTCAAAAATGTTTTCATTTTTGATGAGACGCCGAATGAAAGCAGTTTAATCGCCGGCAAACGAAAACCCGCGATTTCCCGTAAATCCCGGGCTCGGCCCGTATAGTCGAATGTATACAAAGAAAGTACCCAGGGAGTAAACTCATTTCCCGAACGATTTTTAAAATTATTTTTTCACCACTAAAACGCATGAGACTTGTAGTTTTCAAAAATGTTTTCATTTTTGATGAGACGCCGAATGAAAGCAGTTTAATCGCCGGCAAACGAAAACCCGCGATTTCCCGTAAATCCCGGGCTCGGCCCGTATAGTCGAATGTATACAAAGAAAGTACCCAGGGAGTAAACTCATTTCCCGAACGATTTTTAAAATTATTTTTTCACCACTAAAACGCATGAGACTTGTAGTTTTCAAAAATGTTTTCATTTTTGATGAGACGCCGAATGAAAGCAGTTTAATCGCCGGCAAACGAAAACCCGCGATTTCCCGTAAATCCCGGGCTCGGCCCGTATAGTCGAATGTATACAAAGAAAGTACCCAGGGAGTAAACTCATTTCCCGAACGATTTTTAAAATTATTTTTTCACCACTAAAACGCATGAGACTTGTAGTTTTCAAAAATGTTTTCATTTTTGATGAGACGCCGAATGAAAGCAGTTTAATCGCCGGCAAACGAAAACCCGCGATTTCCCGTAAATCCCGGGCTCGGCCCGTATAGTCGAATGTATACAAAGAAAGTACCCAGGGAGTAAACTCATTTCCCGAACGATTTTTAAAATTATTTTTTCACCACTAAAACGCATGAGACTTGTAGTTTTCAAAAATGTTTTCATTTTTGATGAGACGCCGAATGAAAGCAGTTTAATCGCCGGCAAACGAAAACCCGCGATTTCCCGTAAATCCCGGGCTCGGCCCGTATAGTCGAATGTATACAAAGAAAGTACCCAGGGAGTAAACTCATTTCCCGAACGATTTTTAAAATTATTTTTTCACCACTAAAACGCATGAGACTTGTAGTTTTCAAAAATGTTTTCATTTTTGATGAGACGCCGAATGAAAGCAGTTTAATCGCCGGCAAACGAAAACCCGCGATTTCCCGTAAATCCCGGGCTCGGCCCGTATAGTCGAATGTATACAAAGAAAGTACCCAGGGAGTAAACTCATTTCCCGAACGATTTTTAAAATTATTTTTTCACCACTAAAACGCATGAGACTTGTAGTTTTCAAAAATGTTTTCATTTTTGATGAGACGCCGAATGAAAGCAGTTTAATCGCCGGCAAACGAAAACCCGCGATTTCCCGTAAATCCCGGGCTCGGCCCGTATAGTCGAATGTATACAAAGAAAGTACCCAGGGAGTAAACTCATTTCCCGAACGATTTTTAAAATTATTTTTTCACCACTAAAACGCATGAGACTTGTAGTTTTCAAAAATGTTTTCATTTTTGATGAGACGCCGAATGAAAGCAGTTTAATCGCCGGCAAACGAAAACCCGCGATTTCCCGTAAATCCCGGGCTCGGCCCGTATAGTCGAATGTATACAAAGAAAGTACCCAGGGAGTAAACTCATTTCCCGAACGATTTTTAAAATTATTTTTTCACCACTAAAACGCATGAGACTTGTAGTTTTCAAAAATGTTTTCATTTTTGATGAGACGCCGAATGAAAGCAGTTTAATCGCCGGCAAACGAAAACCCGCGATTTCCCGTAAATCCCGGGCTCGGCCCGTATAGTCGAATGTATACAAAGAAAGTACCCAGGGAGTAAACTCATTTCCCGAACGATTTTTAAAATTATTTTTTCACCACTAAAACGCATGAGACTTGTAGTTTTCAAAAATGTTTTCATTTTTGATGAGACGCCGAATGAAAGCAGTTTAATCGCCGGCAAACGAAAACCCGCGATTTCCCGTAAATCCCGGGCTCGGCCCGTATAGTCGAATGTATACAAAGAAAGTACCCAGGGAGTAAACTCATTTCCCGAACGATTTTTAAAATTATTTTTTCACCACTAAAACGCATGAGACTTGTAGTTTTCAAAAATGTTTTCATTTTTGATGAGACGCCGAATGAAAGCAGTTTAATCGCCGGCAAACGAAAACCCGCGATTTCCCGTAAATCCCGGGCTCGGCCCGTATAGTCGAATGTATACAAAGAAAGTACCCAGGGAGTAAACTCATTTCCCGAACGATTTTTAAAATTATTTTTTCACCACTAAAACGCATGAGACTTGTAGTTTTCAAAAATGTTTTCATTTTTGATGAGACGCCGAATGAAAGCAGTTTAATCGCCGGCAAACGAAAACCCGCGATTTCCCGTAAATCCCGGGCTCGGCCCGTATAGTCGAATGTATACAAAGAAAGTACCCAGGGAGTAAACTCATTTCCCGAACGATTTTTAAAATTATTTTTTCACCACTAAAACGCATGAGACTTGTAGTTTTCAAAAATGTTTTCATTTTTGATGAGACGCCGAATGAAAGCAGTTTAATCGCCGGCAAACGAAAACCCGCGATTTCCCGTAAATCCCGGGCTCGGCCCGTATAGTCGAATGTATACAAAGAAAGTACCCAGGGAGTAAACTCATTTCCCGAACGATTTTTAAAATTATTTTTTCACCACTAAAACGCATGAGACTTGTAGTTTTCAAAAATGTTTTCATTTTTGATGAGACGCCGAATGAAAGCAGTTTAATCGCCGGCAAACGAAAACCCGCGATTTCCCGTAAATCCCGGGCTCGGCCCGTATAGTCGAATGTATACAAAGAAAGTACCCAGGGAGTAAACTCATTTCCCGAACGATTTTTAAAATTATTTTTTCACCACTAAAACGCATGAGACTTGTAGTTTTCAAAAATGTTTTCATTTTTGATGAGACGCCGAATGAAAGCAGTTTAATCGCCGGCAAACGAAAACCCGCGATTTCCCGTAAATCCCGGGCTCGGCCCGTATAGTCGAATGTATACAAAGAAAGTACCCAGGGAGTAAACTCATTTCCCGAACGATTTTTAAAATTATTTTTTCACCACTAAAACGCATGAGACTTGTAGTTTTCAAAAATGTTTTCATTTTTGATGAGACGCCGAATGAAAGCAGTTTAATCGCCGGCAAACGAAAACCCGCGATTTCCCGTAAATCCCGGGCTCGGCCCGTATAGTCGAATGTATACAAAGAAAGTACCCAGGGAGTAAACTCATTTCCCGAACGATTTTTAAAATTATTTTTTCACCACTAAAACGCATGAGACTTGTAGTTTTCAAAAATGTTTTCATTTTTGATGAGACGCCGAATGAAAGCAGTTTAATCGCCGGCAAACGAAAACCCGCGATTTCCCGTAAATCCCGGGCTCGGCCCGTATAGTCGAATGTATACAAAGAAAGTACCCAGGGAGTAAACTCATTTCCCGAACGATTTTTAAAATTATTTTTTCACCACTAAAACGCATGAGACTTGTAGTTTTCAAAAATGTTTTCATTTTTGATGAGACGCCGAATGAAAGCAGTTTAATCGCCGGCAAACGAAAACCCGCGATTTCCCGTAAATCCCGGGCTCGGCCCGTATAGTCGAATGTATACAAAGAAAGTACCCAGGGAGTAAACTCATTTCCCGAACGATTTTTAAAATTATTTTTTCACCACTAAAACGCATGAGACTTGTAGTTTTCAAAAATGTTTTCATTTTTGATGAGACGCCGAATGAAAGCAGTTTAATCGCCGGCAAACGAAAACCCGCGATTTCCCGTAAATCCCGGGCTCGGCCCGTATAGTCGAATGTATACAAAGAAAGTACCCAGGGAGTAAACTCATTTCCCGAACGATTTTTAAAATTATTTTTTCACCACTAAAACGCATGAGACTTGTAGTTTTCAAAAATGTTTTCATTTTTGATGAGACGCCGAATGAAAGCAGTTTAATCGCCGGCAAACGAAAACCCGCGATTTCCCGTAAATCCCGGGCTCGGCCCGTATAGTCGAATGTATACAAAGAAAGTACCCAGGGAGTAAACTCATTTCCCGAACGATTTTTAAAATTATTTTTTCACCACTAAAACGCATGAGACTTGTAGTTTTCAAAAATGTTTTCATTTTTGATGAGACGCCGAATGAAAGCAGTTTAATCGCCGGCAAACGAAAACCCGCGATTTCCCGTAAATCCCGGGCTCGGCCCGTATAGTCGAATGTATACAAAGAAAGTACCCAGGGAGTAAACTCATTTCCCGAACGATTTTTAAAATTATTTTTTCACCACTAAAACGCATGAGACTTGTAGTTTTCAAAAATGTTTTCATTTTTGATGAGACGCCGAATGAAAGCAGTTTAATCGCCGGCAAACGAAAACCCGCGATTTCCCGTAAATCCCGGGCTCGGCCCGTATAGTCGAATGTATACAAAGAAAGTACCCAGGGAGTAAACTCATTTCCCGAACGATTTTTAAAATTATTTTTTCACCACTAAAACGCATGAGACTTGTAGTTTTCAAAAATGTTTTCATTTTTGATGAGACGCCGAATGAAAGCAGTTTAATCGCCGGCAAACGAAAACCCGCGATTTCCCGTAAATCCCGGGCTCGGCCCGTATAGTCGAATGTATACAAAGAAAGTACCCAGGGAGTAAACTCATTTCCCGAACGATTTTTAAAATTATTTTTTCACCACTAAAACGCATGAGACTTGTAGTTTTCAAAAATGTTTTCATTTTTGATGAGACGCCGAATGAAAGCAGTTTAATCGCCGGCAAACGAAAACCCGCGATTTCCCGTAAATCCCGGGCTCGGCCCGTATAGTCGAATGTATACAAAGAAAGTACCCAGGGAGTAAACTCATTTCCCGAACGATTTTTAAAATTATTTTTTCACCACTAAAACGCATGAGACTTGTAGTTTTCAAAAATGTTTTCATTTTTGATGAGACGCCGAATGAAAGCAGTTTAATCGCCGGCAAACGAAAACCCGCGATTTCCCGTAAATCCCGGGCTCGGCCCGTATAGTCGAATGTATACAAAGAAAGTACCCAGGGAGTAAACTCATTTCCCGAACGATTTTTAAAATTATTTTTTCACCACTAAAACGCATGAGACTTGTAGTTTTCAAAAATGTTTTCATTTTTGATGAGACGCCGAATGAAAGCAGTTTAATCGCCGGCAAACGAAAACCCGCGATTTCCCGTAAATCCCGGGCTCGGCCCGTATAGTCGAATGTATACAAAGAAAGTACCCAGGGAGTAAACTCATTTCCCGAACGATTTTTAAAATTATTTTTTCACCACTAAAACGCATGAGACTTGTAGTTTTCAAAAATGTTTTCATTTTTGATGAGACGCCGAATGAAAGCAGTTTAATCGCCGGCAAACGAAAACCCGCGATTTCCCGTAAATCCCGGGCTCGGCCCGTATAGTCGAATGTATACAAAGAAAGTACCCAGGGAGTAAACTCATTTCCCGAACGATTTTTAAAATTATTTTTTCACCACTAAAACGCATGAGACTTGTAGTTTTCAAAAATGTTTTCATTTTTGATGAGACGCCGAATGAAAGCAGTTTAATCGCCGGCAAACGAAAACCCGCGATTTCCCGTAAATCCCGGGCTCGGCCCGTATAGTCGAATGTATACAAAGAAAGTACCCAGGGAGTAAACTCATTTCCCGAACGATTTTTAAAATTATTTTTTCACCACTAAAACGCATGAGACTTGTAGTTTTCAAAAATGTTTTCATTTTTGATGAGACGCCGAATGAAAGCAGTTTAATCGCCGGCAAACGAAAACCCGCGATTTCCCGTAAATCCCGGGCTCGGCCCGTATAGTCGAATGTATACAAAGAAAGTACCCAGGGAGTAAACTCATTTCCCGAACGATTTTTAAAATTATTTTTTCACCACTAAAACGCATGAGACTTGTAGTTTTCAAAAATGTTTTCATTTTTGATGAGACGCCGAATGAAAGCAGTTTAATCGCCGGCAAACGAAAACCCGCGATTTCCCGTAAATCCCGGGCTCGGCCCGTATAGTCGAATGTATACAAAGAAAGTACCCAGGGAGTAAACTCATTTCCCGAACGATTTTTAAAATTATTTTTTCACCACTAAAACGCATGAGACTTGTAGTTTTCAAAAATGTTTTCATTTTTGATGAGACGCCGAATGAAAGCAGTTTAATCGCCGGCAAACGAAAACCCGCGATTTCCCGTAAATCCCGGGCTCGGCCCGTATAGTCGAATGTATACAAAGAAAGTACCCAGGGAGTAAACTCATTTCCCGAACGATTTTTAAAATTATTTTTTCACCACTAAAACGCATGAGACTTGTAGTTTTCAAAAATGTTTTCATTTTTGATGAGACGCCGAATGAAAGCAGTTTAATCGCCGGCAAACGAAAACCCGCGATTTCCCGTAAATCCCGGGCTCGGCCCGTATAGTCGAATGTATACAAAGAAAGTACCCAGGGAGTAAACTCATTTCCCGAACGATTTTTAAAATTATTTTTTCACCACTAAAACGCATGAGACTTGTAGTTTTCAAAAATGTTTTCATTTTTGATGAGACGCCGAATGAAAGCAGTTTAATCGCCGGCAAACGAAAACCCGCGATTTCCCGTAAATCCCGGGCTCGGCCCGTATAGTCGAATGTATACAAAGAAAGTACCCAGGGAGTAAACTCATTTCCCGAACGATTTTTAAAATTATTTTTTCACCACTAAAACGCATGAGACTTGTAGTTTTCAAAAATGTTTTCATTTTTGATGAGACGCCGAATGAAAGCAGTTTAATCGCCGGCAAACGAAAACCCGCGATTTCCCGTAAATCCCGGGCTCGGCCCGTATAGTCGAATGTATACAAAGAAAGTACCCAGGGAGTAAACTCATTTCCCGAACGATTTTTAAAATTATTTTTTCACCACTAAAACGCATGAGACTTGTAGTTTTCAAAAATGTTTTCATTTTTGATGAGACGCCGAATGAAAGCAGTTTAATCGCCGGCAAACGAAAACCCGCGATTTCCCGTAAATCCCGGGCTCGGCCCGTATAGTCGAATGTATACAAAGAAAGTACCCAGGGAGTAAACTCATTTCCCGAACGATTTTTAAAATTATTTTTTCACCACTAAAACGCATGAGACTTGTAGTTTTCAAAAATGTTTTCATTTTTGATGAGACGCCGAATGAAAGCAGTTTAATCGCCGGCAAACGAAAACCCGCGATTTCCCGTAAATCCCGGGCTCGGCCCGTATAGTCGAATGTATACAAAGAAAGTACCCAGGGAGTAAACTCATTTCCCGAACGATTTTTAAAATTATTTTTTCACCACTAAAACGCATGAGACTTGTAGTTTTCAAAAATGTTTTCATTTTTGATGAGACGCCGAATGAAAGCAGTTTAATCGCCGGCAAACGAAAACCCGCGATTTCCCGTAAATCCCGGGCTCGGCCCGTATAGTCGAATGTATACAAAGAAAGTACCCAGGGAGTAAACTCATTTCCCGAACGATTTTTAAAATTATTTTTTCACCACTAAAACGCATGAGACTTGTAGTTTTCAAAAATGTTTTCATTTTTGATGAGACGCCGAATGAAAGCAGTTTAATCGCCGGCAAACGAAAACCCGCGATTTCCCGTAAATCCCGGGCTCGGCCCGTATAGTCGAATGTATACAAAGAAAGTACCCAGGGAGTAAACTCATTTCCCGAACGATTTTTAAAATTATTTTTTCACCACTAAAACGCATGAGACTTGTAGTTTTCAAAAATGTTTTCATTTTTGATGAGACGCCGAATGAAAGCAGTTTAATCGCCGGCAAACGAAAACCCGCGATTTCCCGTAAATCCCGGGCTCGGCCCGTATAGTCGAATGTATACAAAGAAAGTACCCAGGGAGTAAACTCATTTCCCGAACGATTTTTAAAATTATTTTTTCACCACTAAAACGCATGAGACTTGTAGTTTTCAAAAATGTTTTCATTTTTGATGAGACGCCGAATGAAAGCAGTTTAATCGCCGGCAAACGAAAACCCGCGATTTCCCGTAAATCCCGGGCTCGGCCCGTATAGTCGAATGTATACAAAGAAAGTACCCAGGGAGTAAACTCATTTCCCGAACGATTTTTAAAATTATTTTTTCACCACTAAAACGCATGAGACTTGTAGTTTTCAAAAATGTTTTCATTTTTGATGAGACGCCGAATGAAAGCAGTTTAATCGCCGGCAAACGAAAACCCGCGATTTCCCGTAAATCCCGGGCTCGGCCCGTATAGTCGAATGTATACAAAGAAAGTACCCAGGGAGTAAACTCATTTCCCGAACGATTTTTAAAATTATTTTTTCACCACTAAAACGCATGAGACTTGTAGTTTTCAAAAATGTTTTCATTTTTGATGAGACGCCGAATGAAAGCAGTTTAATCGCCGGCAAACGAAAACCCGCGATTTCCCGTAAATCCCGGGCTCGGCCCGTATAGTCGAATGTATACAAAGAAAGTACCCAGGGAGTAAACTCATTTCCCGAACGATTTTTAAAATTATTTTTTCACCACTAAAACGCATGAGACTTGTAGTTTTCAAAAATGTTTTCATTTTTGATGAGACGCCGAATGAAAGCAGTTTAATCGCCGGCAAACGAAAACCCGCGATTTCCCGTAAATCCCGGGCTCGGCCCGTATAGTCGAATGTATACAAAGAAAGTACCCAGGGAGTAAACTCATTTCCCGAACGATTTTTAAAATTATTTTTTCACCACTAAAACGCATGAGACTTGTAGTTTTCAAAAATGTTTTCATTTTTGATGAGACGCCGAATGAAAGCAGTTTAATCGCCGGCAAACGAAAACCCGCGATTTCCCGTAAATCCCGGGCTCGGCCCGTATAGTCGAATGTATACAAAGAAAGTACCCAGGGAGTAAACTCATTTCCCGAACGATTTTTAAAATTATTTTTTCACCACTAAAACGCATGAGACTTGTAGTTTTCAAAAATGTTTTCATTTTTGATGAGACGCCGAATGAAAGCAGTTTAATCGCCGGCAAACGAAAACCCGCGATTTCCCGTAAATCCCGGGCTCGGCCCGTATAGTCGAATGTATACAAAGAAAGTACCCAGGGAGTAAACTCATTTCCCGAACGATTTTTAAAATTATTTTTTCACCACTAAAACGCATGAGACTTGTAGTTTTCAAAAATGTTTTCATTTTTGATGAGACGCCGAATGAAAGCAGTTTAATCGCCGGCAAACGAAAACCCGCGATTTCCCGTAAATCCCGGGCTCGGCCCGTATAGTCGAATGTATACAAAGAAAGTACCCAGGGAGTAAACTCATTTCCCGAACGATTTTTAAAATTATTTTTTCACCACTAAAACGCATGAGACTTGTAGTTTTCAAAAATGTTTTCATTTTTGATGAGACGCCGAATGAAAGCAGTTTAATCGCCGGCAAACGAAAACCCGCGATTTCCCGTAAATCCCGGGCTCGGCCCGTATAGTCGAATGTATACAAAGAAAGTACCCAGGGAGTAAACTCATTTCCCGAACGATTTTTAAAATTATTTTTTCACCACTAAAACGCATGAGACTTGTAGTTTTCAAAAATGTTTTCATTTTTGATGAGACGCCGAATGAAAGCAGTTTAATCGCCGGCAAACGAAAACCCGCGATTTCCCGTAAATCCCGGGCTCGGCCCGTATAGTCGAATGTATACAAAGAAAGTACCCAGGGAGTAAACTCATTTCCCGAACGATTTTTAAAATTATTTTTTCACCACTAAAACGCATGAGACTTGTAGTTTTCAAAAATGTTTTCATTTTTGATGAGACGCCGAATGAAAGCAGTTTAATCGCCGGCAAACGAAAACCCGCGATTTCCCGTAAATCCCGGGCTCGGCCCGTATAGTCGAATGTATACAAAGAAAGTACCCAGGGAGTAAACTCATTTCCCGAACGATTTTTAAAATTATTTTTTCACCACTAAAACGCATGAGACTTGTAGTTTTCAAAAATGTTTTCATTTTTGATGAGACGCCGAATGAAAGCAGTTTAATCGCCGGCAAACGAAAACCCGCGATTTCCCGTAAATCCCGGGCTCGGCCCGTATAGTCGAATGTATACAAAGAAAGTACCCAGGGAGTAAACTCATTTCCCGAACGATTTTTAAAATTATTTTTTCACCACTAAAACGCATGAGACTTGTAGTTTTCAAAAATGTTTTCATTTTTGATGAGACGCCGAATGAAAGCAGTTTAATCGCCGGCAAACGAAAACCCGCGATTTCCCGTAAATCCCGGGCTCGGCCCGTATAGTCGAATGTATACAAAGAAAGTACCCAGGGAGTAAACTCATTTCCCGAACGATTTTTAAAATTATTTTTTCACCACTAAAACGCATGAGACTTGTAGTTTTCAAAAATGTTTTCATTTTTGATGAGACGCCGAATGAAAGCAGTTTAATCGCCGGCAAACGAAAACCCGCGATTTCCCGTAAATCCCGGGCTCGGCCCGTATAGTCGAATGTATACAAAGAAAGTACCCAGGGAGTAAACTCATTTCCCGAACGATTTTTAAAATTATTTTTTCACCACTAAAACGCATGAGACTTGTAGTTTTCAAAAATGTTTTCATTTTTGATGAGACGCCGAATGAAAGCAGTTTAATCGCCGGCAAACGAAAACCCGCGATTTCCCGTAAATCCCGGGCTCGGCCCGTATAGTCGAATGTATACAAAGAAAGTACCCAGGGAGTAAACTCATTTCCCGAACGATTTTTAAAATTATTTTTTCACCACTAAAACGCATGAGACTTGTAGTTTTCAAAAATGTTTTCATTTTTGATGAGACGCCGAATGAAAGCAGTTTAATCGCCGGCAAACGAAAACCCGCGATTTCCCGTAAATCCCGGGCTCGGCCCGTATAGTCGAATGTATACAAAGAAAGTACCCAGGGAGTAAACTCATTTCCCGAACGATTTTTAAAATTATTTTTTCACCACTAAAACGCATGAGACTTGTAGTTTTCAAAAATGTTTTCATTTTTGATGAGACGCCGAATGAAAGCAGTTTAATCGCCGGCAAACGAAAACCCGCGATTTCCCGTAAATCCCGGGCTCGGCCCGTATAGTCGAATGTATACAAAGAAAGTACCCAGGGAGTAAACTCATTTCCCGAACGATTTTTAAAATTATTTTTTCACCACTAAAACGCATGAGACTTGTAGTTTTCAAAAATGTTTTCATTTTTGATGAGACGCCGAATGAAAGCAGTTTAATCGCCGGCAAACGAAAACCCGCGATTTCCCGTAAATCCCGGGCTCGGCCCGTATAGTCGAATGTATACAAAGAAAGTACCCAGGGAGTAAACTCATTTCCCGAACGATTTTTAAAATTATTTTTTCACCACTAAAACGCATGAGACTTGTAGTTTTCAAAAATGTTTTCATTTTTGATGAGACGCCGAATGAAAGCAGTTTAATCGCCGGCAAACGAAAACCCGCGATTTCCCGTAAATCCCGGGCTCGGCCCGTATAGTCGAATGTATACAAAGAAAGTACCCAGGGAGTAAACTCATTTCCCGAACGATTTTTAAAATTATTTTTTCACCACTAAAACGCATGAGACTTGTAGTTTTCAAAAATGTTTTCATTTTTGATGAGACGCCGAATGAAAGCAGTTTAATCGCCGGCAAACGAAAACCCGCGATTTCCCGTAAATCCCGGGCTCGGCCCGTATAGTCGAATGTATACAAAGAAAGTACCCAGGGAGTAAACTCATTTCCCGAACGATTTTTAAAATTATTTTTTCACCACTAAAACGCATGAGACTTGTAGTTTTCAAAAATGTTTTCATTTTTGATGAGACGCCGAATGAAAGCAGTTTAATCGCCGGCAAACGAAAACCCGCGATTTCCCGTAAATCCCGGGCTCGGCCCGTATAGTCGAATGTATACAAAGAAAGTACCCAGGGAGTAAACTCATTTCCCGAACGATTTTTAAAATTATTTTTTCACCACTAAAACGCATGAGACTTGTAGTTTTCAAAAATGTTTTCATTTTTGATGAGACGCCGAATGAAAGCAGTTTAATCGCCGGCAAACGAAAACCCGCGATTTCCCGTAAATCCCGGGCTCGGCCCGTATAGTCGAATGTATACAAAGAAAGTACCCAGGGAGTAAACTCATTTCCCGAACGATTTTTAAAATTATTTTTTCACCACTAAAACGCATGAGACTTGTAGTTTTCAAAAATGTTTTCATTTTTGATGAGACGCCGAATGAAAGCAGTTTAATCGCCGGCAAACGAAAACCCGCGATTTCCCGTAAATCCCGGGCTCGGCCCGTATAGTCGAATGTATACAAAGAAAGTACCCAGGGAGTAAACTCATTTCCCGAACGATTTTTAAAATTATTTTTTCACCACTAAAACGCATGAGACTTGTAGTTTTCAAAAATGTTTTCATTTTTGATGAGACGCCGAATGAAAGCAGTTTAATCGCCGGCAAACGAAAACCCGCGATTTCCCGTAAATCCCGGGCTCGGCCCGTATAGTCGAATGTATACAAAGAAAGTACCCAGGGAGTAAACTCATTTCCCGAACGATTTTTAAAATTATTTTTTCACCACTAAAACGCATGAGACTTGTAGTTTTCAAAAATGTTTTCATTTTTGATGAGACGCCGAATGAAAGCAGTTTAATCGCCGGCAAACGAAAACCCGCGATTTCCCGTAAATCCCGGGCTCGGCCCGTATAGTCGAATGTATACAAAGAAAGTACCCAGGGAGTAAACTCATTTCCCGAACGATTTTTAAAATTATTTTTTCACCACTAAAACGCATGAGACTTGTAGTTTTCAAAAATGTTTTCATTTTTGATGAGACGCCGAATGAAAGCAGTTTAATCGCCGGCAAACGAAAACCCGCGATTTCCCGTAAATCCCGGGCTCGGCCCGTATAGTCGAATGTATACAAAGAAAGTACCCAGGGAGTAAACTCATTTCCCGAACGATTTTTAAAATTATTTTTTCACCACTAAAACGCATGAGACTTGTAGTTTTCAAAAATGTTTTCATTTTTGATGAGACGCCGAATGAAAGCAGTTTAATCGCCGGCAAACGAAAACCCGCGATTTCCCGTAAATCCCGGGCTCGGCCCGTATAGTCGAATGTATACAAAGAAAGTACCCAGGGAGTAAACTCATTTCCCGAACGATTTTTAAAATTATTTTTTCACCACTAAAACGCATGAGACTTGTAGTTTTCAAAAATGTTTTCATTTTTGATGAGACGCCGAATGAAAGCAGTTTAATCGCCGGCAAACGAAAACCCGCGATTTCCCGTAAATCCCGGGCTCGGCCCGTATAGTCGAATGTATACAAAGAAAGTACCCAGGGAGTAAACTCATTTCCCGAACGATTTTTAAAATTATTTTTTCACCACTAAAACGCATGAGACTTGTAGTTTTCAAAAATGTTTTCATTTTTGATGAGACGCCGAATGAAAGCAGTTTAATCGCCGGCAAACGAAAACCCGCGATTTCCCGTAAATCCCGGGCTCGGCCCGTATAGTCGAATGTATACAAAGAAAGTACCCAGGGAGTAAACTCATTTCCCGAACGATTTTTAAAATTATTTTTTCACCACTAAAACGCATGAGACTTGTAGTTTTCAAAAATGTTTTCATTTTTGATGAGACGCCGAATGAAAGCAGTTTAATCGCCGGCAAACGAAAACCCGCGATTTCCCGTAAATCCCGGGCTCGGCCCGTATAGTCGAATGTATACAAAGAAAGTACCCAGGGAGTAAACTCATTTCCCGAACGATTTTTAAAATTATTTTTTCACCACTAAAACGCATGAGACTTGTAGTTTTCAAAAATGTTTTCATTTTTGATGAGACGCCGAATGAAAGCAGTTTAATCGCCGGCAAACGAAAACCCGCGATTTCCCGTAAATCCCGGGCTCGGCCCGTATAGTCGAATGTATACAAAGAAAGTACCCAGGGAGTAAACTCATTTCCCGAACGATTTTTAAAATTATTTTTTCACCACTAAAACGCATGAGACTTGTAGTTTTCAAAAATGTTTTCATTTTTGATGAGACGCCGAATGAAAGCAGTTTAATCGCCGGCAAACGAAAACCCGCGATTTCCCGTAAATCCCGGGCTCGGCCCGTATAGTCGAATGTATACAAAGAAAGTACCCAGGGAGTAAACTCATTTCCCGAACGATTTTTAAAATTATTTTTTCACCACTAAAACGCATGAGACTTGTAGTTTTCAAAAATGTTTTCATTTTTGATGAGACGCCGAATGAAAGCAGTTTAATCGCCGGCAAACGAAAACCCGCGATTTCCCGTAAATCCCGGGCTCGGCCCGTATAGTCGAATGTATACAAAGAAAGTACCCAGGGAGTAAACTCATTTCCCGAACGATTTTTAAAATTATTTTTTCACCACTAAAACGCATGAGACTTGTAGTTTTCAAAAATGTTTTCATTTTTGATGAGACGCCGAATGAAAGCAGTTTAATCGCCGGCAAACGAAAACCCGCGATTTCCCGTAAATCCCGGGCTCGGCCCGTATAGTCGAATGTATACAAAGAAAGTACCCAGGGAGTAAACTCATTTCCCGAACGATTTTTAAAATTATTTTTTCACCACTAAAACGCATGAGACTTGTAGTTTTCAAAAATGTTTTCATTTTTGATGAGACGCCGAATGAAAGCAGTTTAATCGCCGGCAAACGAAAACCCGCGATTTCCCGTAAATCCCGGGCTCGGCCCGTATAGTCGAATGTATACAAAGAAAGTACCCAGGGAGTAAACTCATTTCCCGAACGATTTTTAAAATTATTTTTTCACCACTAAAACGCATGAGACTTGTAGTTTTCAAAAATGTTTTCATTTTTGATGAGACGCCGAATGAAAGCAGTTTAATCGCCGGCAAACGAAAACCCGCGATTTCCCGTAAATCCCGGGCTCGGCCCGTATAGTCGAATGTATACAAAGAAAGTACCCAGGGAGTAAACTCATTTCCCGAACGATTTTTAAAATTATTTTTTCACCACTAAAACGCATGAGACTTGTAGTTTTCAAAAATGTTTTCATTTTTGATGAGACGCCGAATGAAAGCAGTTTAATCGCCGGCAAACGAAAACCCGCGATTTCCCGTAAATCCCGGGCTCGGCCCGTATAGTCGAATGTATACAAAGAAAGTACCCAGGGAGTAAACTCATTTCCCGAACGATTTTTAAAATTATTTTTTCACCACTAAAACGCATGAGACTTGTAGTTTTCAAAAATGTTTTCATTTTTGATGAGACGCCGAATGAAAGCAGTTTAATCGCCGGCAAACGAAAACCCGCGATTTCCCGTAAATCCCGGGCTCGGCCCGTATAGTCGAATGTATACAAAGAAAGTACCCAGGGAGTAAACTCATTTCCCGAACGATTTTTAAAATTATTTTTTCACCACTAAAACGCATGAGACTTGTAGTTTTCAAAAATGTTTTCATTTTTGATGAGACGCCGAATGAAAGCAGTTTAATCGCCGGCAAACGAAAACCCGCGATTTCCCGTAAATCCCGGGCTCGGCCCGTATAGTCGAATGTATACAAAGAAAGTACCCAGGGAGTAAACTCATTTCCCGAACGATTTTTAAAATTATTTTTTCACCACTAAAACGCATGAGACTTGTAGTTTTCAAAAATGTTTTCATTTTTGATGAGACGCCGAATGAAAGCAGTTTAATCGCCGGCAAACGAAAACCCGCGATTTCCCGTAAATCCCGGGCTCGGCCCGTATAGTCGAATGTATACAAAGAAAGTACCCAGGGAGTAAACTCATTTCCCGAACGATTTTTAAAATTATTTTTTCACCACTAAAACGCATGAGACTTGTAGTTTTCAAAAATGTTTTCATTTTTGATGAGACGCCGAATGAAAGCAGTTTAATCGCCGGCAAACGAAAACCCGCGATTTCCCGTAAATCCCGGGCTCGGCCCGTATAGTCGAATGTATACAAAGAAAGTACCCAGGGAGTAAACTCATTTCCCGAACGATTTTTAAAATTATTTTTTCACCACTAAAACGCATGAGACTTGTAGTTTTCAAAAATGTTTTCATTTTTGATGAGACGCCGAATGAAAGCAGTTTAATCGCCGGCAAACGAAAACCCGCGATTTCCCGTAAATCCCGGGCTCGGCCCGTATAGTCGAATGTATACAAAGAAAGTACCCAGGGAGTAAACTCATTTCCCGAACGATTTTTAAAATTATTTTTTCACCACTAAAACGCATGAGACTTGTAGTTTTCAAAAATGTTTTCATTTTTGATGAGACGCCGAATGAAAGCAGTTTAATCGCCGGCAAACGAAAACCCGCGATTTCCCGTAAATCCCGGGCTCGGCCCGTATAGTCGAATGTATACAAAGAAAGTACCCAGGGAGTAAACTCATTTCCCGAACGATTTTTAAAATTATTTTTTCACCACTAAAACGCATGAGACTTGTAGTTTTCAAAAATGTTTTCATTTTTGATGAGACGCCGAATGAAAGCAGTTTAATCGCCGGCAAACGAAAACCCGCGATTTCCCGTAAATCCCGGGCTCGGCCCGTATAGTCGAATGTATACAAAGAAAGTACCCAGGGAGTAAACTCATTTCCCGAACGATTTTTAAAATTATTTTTTCACCACTAAAACGCATGAGACTTGTAGTTTTCAAAAATGTTTTCATTTTTGATGAGACGCCGAATGAAAGCAGTTTAATCGCCGGCAAACGAAAACCCGCGATTTCCCGTAAATCCCGGGCTCGGCCCGTATAGTCGAATGTATACAAAGAAAGTACCCAGGGAGTAAACTCATTTCCCGAACGATTTTTAAAATTATTTTTTCACCACTAAAACGCATGAGACTTGTAGTTTTCAAAAATGTTTTCATTTTTGATGAGACGCCGAATGAAAGCAGTTTAATCGCCGGCAAACGAAAACCCGCGATTTCCCGTAAATCCCGGGCTCGGCCCGTATAGTCGAATGTATACAAAGAAAGTACCCAGGGAGTAAACTCATTTCCCGAACGATTTTTAAAATTATTTTTTCACCACTAAAACGCATGAGACTTGTAGTTTTCAAAAATGTTTTCATTTTTGATGAGACGCCGAATGAAAGCAGTTTAATCGCCGGCAAACGAAAACCCGCGATTTCCCGTAAATCCCGGGCTCGGCCCGTATAGTCGAATGTATACAAAGAAAGTACCCAGGGAGTAAACTCATTTCCCGAACGATTTTTAAAATTATTTTTTCACCACTAAAACGCATGAGACTTGTAGTTTTCAAAAATGTTTTCATTTTTGATGAGACGCCGAATGAAAGCAGTTTAATCGCCGGCAAACGAAAACCCGCGATTTCCCGTAAATCCCGGGCTCGGCCCGTATAGTCGAATGTATACAAAGAAAGTACCCAGGGAGTAAACTCATTTCCCGAACGATTTTTAAAATTATTTTTTCACCACTAAAACGCATGAGACTTGTAGTTTTCAAAAATGTTTTCATTTTTGATGAGACGCCGAATGAAAGCAGTTTAATCGCCGGCAAACGAAAACCCGCGATTTCCCGTAAATCCCGGGCTCGGCCCGTATAGTCGAATGTATACAAAGAAAGTACCCAGGGAGTAAACTCATTTCCCGAACGATTTTTAAAATTATTTTTTCACCACTAAAACGCATGAGACTTGTAGTTTTCAAAAATGTTTTCATTTTTGATGAGACGCCGAATGAAAGCAGTTTAATCGCCGGCAAACGAAAACCCGCGATTTCCCGTAAATCCCGGGCTCGGCCCGTATAGTCGAATGTATACAAAGAAAGTACCCAGGGAGTAAACTCATTTCCCGAACGATTTTTAAAATTATTTTTTCACCACTAAAACGCATGAGACTTGTAGTTTTCAAAAATGTTTTCATTTTTGATGAGACGCCGAATGAAAGCAGTTTAATCGCCGGCAAACGAAAACCCGCGATTTCCCGTAAATCCCGGGCTCGGCCCGTATAGTCGAATGTATACAAAGAAAGTACCCAGGGAGTAAACTCATTTCCCGAACGATTTTTAAAATTATTTTTTCACCACTAAAACGCATGAGACTTGTAGTTTTCAAAAATGTTTTCATTTTTGATGAGACGCCGAATGAAAGCAGTTTAATCGCCGGCAAACGAAAACCCGCGATTTCCCGTAAATCCCGGGCTCGGCCCGTATAGTCGAATGTATACAAAGAAAGTACCCAGGGAGTAAACTCATTTCCCGAACGATTTTTAAAATTATTTTTTCACCACTAAAACGCATGAGACTTGTAGTTTTCAAAAATGTTTTCATTTTTGATGAGACGCCGAATGAAAGCAGTTTAATCGCCGGCAAACGAAAACCCGCGATTTCCCGTAAATCCCGGGCTCGGCCCGTATAGTCGAATGTATACAAAGAAAGTACCCAGGGAGTAAACTCATTTCCCGAACGATTTTTAAAATTATTTTTTCACCACTAAAACGCATGAGACTTGTAGTTTTCAAAAATGTTTTCATTTTTGATGAGACGCCGAATGAAAGCAGTTTAATCGCCGGCAAACGAAAACCCGCGATTTCCCGTAAATCCCGGGCTCGGCCCGTATAGTCGAATGTATACAAAGAAAGTACCCAGGGAGTAAACTCATTTCCCGAACGATTTTTAAAATTATTTTTTCACCACTAAAACGCATGAGACTTGTAGTTTTCAAAAATGTTTTCATTTTTGATGAGACGCCGAATGAAAGCAGTTTAATCGCCGGCAAACGAAAACCCGCGATTTCCCGTAAATCCCGGGCTCGGCCCGTATAGTCGAATGTATACAAAGAAAGTACCCAGGGAGTAAACTCATTTCCCGAACGATTTTTAAAATTATTTTTTCACCACTAAAACGCATGAGACTTGTAGTTTTCAAAAATGTTTTCATTTTTGATGAGACGCCGAATGAAAGCAGTTTAATCGCCGGCAAACGAAAACCCGCGATTTCCCGTAAATCCCGGGCTCGGCCCGTATAGTCGAATGTATACAAAGAAAGTACCCAGGGAGTAAACTCATTTCCCGAACGATTTTTAAAATTATTTTTTCACCACTAAAACGCATGAGACTTGTAGTTTTCAAAAATGTTTTCATTTTTGATGAGACGCCGAATGAAAGCAGTTTAATCGCCGGCAAACGAAAACCCGCGATTTCCCGTAAATCCCGGGCTCGGCCCGTATAGTCGAATGTATACAAAGAAAGTACCCAGGGAGTAAACTCATTTCCCGAACGATTTTTAAAATTATTTTTTCACCACTAAAACGCATGAGACTTGTAGTTTTCAAAAATGTTTTCATTTTTGATGAGACGCCGAATGAAAGCAGTTTAATCGCCGGCAAACGAAAACCCGCGATTTCCCGTAAATCCCGGGCTCGGCCCGTATAGTCGAATGTATACAAAGAAAGTACCCAGGGAGTAAACTCATTTCCCGAACGATTTTTAAAATTATTTTTTCACCACTAAAACGCATGAGACTTGTAGTTTTCAAAAATGTTTTCATTTTTGATGAGACGCCGAATGAAAGCAGTTTAATCGCCGGCAAACGAAAACCCGCGATTTCCCGTAAATCCCGGGCTCGGCCCGTATAGTCGAATGTATACAAAGAAAGTACCCAGGGAGTAAACTCATTTCCCGAACGATTTTTAAAATTATTTTTTCACCACTAAAACGCATGAGACTTGTAGTTTTCAAAAATGTTTTCATTTTTGATGAGACGCCGAATGAAAGCAGTTTAATCGCCGGCAAACGAAAACCCGCGATTTCCCGTAAATCCCGGGCTCGGCCCGTATAGTCGAATGTATACAAAGAAAGTACCCAGGGAGTAAACTCATTTCCCGAACGATTTTTAAAATTATTTTTTCACCACTAAAACGCATGAGACTTGTAGTTTTCAAAAATGTTTTCATTTTTGATGAGACGCCGAATGAAAGCAGTTTAATCGCCGGCAAACGAAAACCCGCGATTTCCCGTAAATCCCGGGCTCGGCCCGTATAGTCGAATGTATACAAAGAAAGTACCCAGGGAGTAAACTCATTTCCCGAACGATTTTTAAAATTATTTTTTCACCACTAAAACGCATGAGACTTGTAGTTTTCAAAAATGTTTTCATTTTTGATGAGACGCCGAATGAAAGCAGTTTAATCGCCGGCAAACGAAAACCCGCGATTTCCCGTAAATCCCGGGCTCGGCCCGTATAGTCGAATGTATACAAAGAAAGTACCCAGGGAGTAAACTCATTTCCCGAACGATTTTTAAAATTATTTTTTCACCACTAAAACGCATGAGACTTGTAGTTTTCAAAAATGTTTTCATTTTTGATGAGACGCCGAATGAAAGCAGTTTAATCGCCGGCAAACGAAAACCCGCGATTTCCCGTAAATCCCGGGCTCGGCCCGTATAGTCGAATGTATACAAAGAAAGTACCCAGGGAGTAAACTCATTTCCCGAACGATTTTTAAAATTATTTTTTCACCACTAAAACGCATGAGACTTGTAGTTTTCAAAAATGTTTTCATTTTTGATGAGACGCCGAATGAAAGCAGTTTAATCGCCGGCAAACGAAAACCCGCGATTTCCCGTAAATCCCGGGCTCGGCCCGTATAGTCGAATGTATACAAAGAAAGTACCCAGGGAGTAAACTCATTTCCCGAACGATTTTTAAAATTATTTTTTCACCACTAAAACGCATGAGACTTGTAGTTTTCAAAAATGTTTTCATTTTTGATGAGACGCCGAATGAAAGCAGTTTAATCGCCGGCAAACGAAAACCCGCGATTTCCCGTAAATCCCGGGCTCGGCCCGTATAGTCGAATGTATACAAAGAAAGTACCCAGGGAGTAAACTCATTTCCCGAACGATTTTTAAAATTATTTTTTCACCACTAAAACGCATGAGACTTGTAGTTTTCAAAAATGTTTTCATTTTTGATGAGACGCCGAATGAAAGCAGTTTAATCGCCGGCAAACGAAAACCCGCGATTTCCCGTAAATCCCGGGCTCGGCCCGTATAGTCGAATGTATACAAAGAAAGTACCCAGGGAGTAAACTCATTTCCCGAACGATTTTTAAAATTATTTTTTCACCACTAAAACGCATGAGACTTGTAGTTTTCAAAAATGTTTTCATTTTTGATGAGACGCCGAATGAAAGCAGTTTAATCGCCGGCAAACGAAAACCCGCGATTTCCCGTAAATCCCGGGCTCGGCCCGTATAGTCGAATGTATACAAAGAAAGTACCCAGGGAGTAAACTCATTTCCCGAACGATTTTTAAAATTATTTTTTCACCACTAAAACGCATGAGACTTGTAGTTTTCAAAAATGTTTTCATTTTTGATGAGACGCCGAATGAAAGCAGTTTAATCGCCGGCAAACGAAAACCCGCGATTTCCCGTAAATCCCGGGCTCGGCCCGTATAGTCGAATGTATACAAAGAAAGTACCCAGGGAGTAAACTCATTTCCCGAACGATTTTTAAAATTATTTTTTCACCACTAAAACGCATGAGACTTGTAGTTTTCAAAAATGTTTTCATTTTTGATGAGACGCCGAATGAAAGCAGTTTAATCGCCGGCAAACGAAAACCCGCGATTTCCCGTAAATCCCGGGCTCGGCCCGTATAGTCGAATGTATACAAAGAAAGTACCCAGGGAGTAAACTCATTTCCCGAACGATTTTTAAAATTATTTTTTCACCACTAAAACGCATGAGACTTGTAGTTTTCAAAAATGTTTTCATTTTTGATGAGACGCCGAATGAAAGCAGTTTAATCGCCGGCAAACGAAAACCCGCGATTTCCCGTAAATCCCGGGCTCGGCCCGTATAGTCGAATGTATACAAAGAAAGTACCCAGGGAGTAAACTCATTTCCCGAACGATTTTTAAAATTATTTTTTCACCACTAAAACGCATGAGACTTGTAGTTTTCAAAAATGTTTTCATTTTTGATGAGACGCCGAATGAAAGCAGTTTAATCGCCGGCAAACGAAAACCCGCGATTTCCCGTAAATCCCGGGCTCGGCCCGTATAGTCGAATGTATACAAAGAAAGTACCCAGGGAGTAAACTCATTTCCCGAACGATTTTTAAAATTATTTTTTCACCACTAAAACGCATGAGACTTGTAGTTTTCAAAAATGTTTTCATTTTTGATGAGACGCCGAATGAAAGCAGTTTAATCGCCGGCAAACGAAAACCCGCGATTTCCCGTAAATCCCGGGCTCGGCCCGTATAGTCGAATGTATACAAAGAAAGTACCCAGGGAGTAAACTCATTTCCCGAACGATTTTTAAAATTATTTTTTCACCACTAAAACGCATGAGACTTGTAGTTTTCAAAAATGTTTTCATTTTTGATGAGACGCCGAATGAAAGCAGTTTAATCGCCGGCAAACGAAAACCCGCGATTTCCCGTAAATCCCGGGCTCGGCCCGTATAGTCGAATGTATACAAAGAAAGTACCCAGGGAGTAAACTCATTTCCCGAACGATTTTTAAAATTATTTTTTCACCACTAAAACGCATGAGACTTGTAGTTTTCAAAAATGTTTTCATTTTTGATGAGACGCCGAATGAAAGCAGTTTAATCGCCGGCAAACGAAAACCCGCATTTCCCGTAAATCCCGGGCTCGGCCCGTATAGTCGAATGTATACAAAGAAAGTACCCAGGGAGTAAACTCATTTCCCGAACGATTTTTAAAATTATTTTTTCACCACTAAAACGCATGAGACTTGTAGTTTTCAAAAATGTTTTCATTTTTGATGAGACGCCGAATGAAAGCAGTTTAATCGCCGGCAAACGAAAACCCGCGATTTCCCGTAAATCCCGGGCTCGGCCCGTATAGTCGAATGTATACAAAGAAAGTACCCAGGGAGTAAACTCATTTCCCGAACGATTTTTAAAATTATTTTTTCACCACTAAAACGCATGAGACTTGTAGTTTTCAAAAATGTTTTCATTTTTGATGAGACGCCGAATGAAAGCAGTTTAATCGCCGGCAAACGAAAACCCGCGATTTCCCGTAAATCCCGGGCTCGGCCCGTATAGTCGAATGTATACAAAGAAAGTACCCAGGGAGTAAACTCATTTCCCGAACGATTTTTAAAATTATTTTTTCACCACTAAAACGCATGAGACTTGTAGTTTTCAAAAATGTTTTCATTTTTGATGAGACGCCGAATGAAAGCAGTTTAATCGCCGGCAAACGAAAACCCGCGATTTCCCGTAAATCCCGGGCTCGGCCCGTATAGTCGAATGTATACAAAGAAAGTACCCAGGGAGTAAACTCATTTCCCGAACGATTTTTCAAATTATTTTTTCACCACTAAAACGCATGAGACTTGTAGTTTTCAAAAATGTTTACATTTTTGATGAGACGCCGAATGAAAGCAGTTTAATCGCCGGCAAACGAAAACCCGCGATTTCCCGTAAATCCCGGGCTCGGCCCGTATAGTCGAATGTATACAAAGAAAGTACCCAGGGAGTAAACTCATTTCCCGAACGATTTTTAAAATTATTTTTTCACCACTAAAACGCATGAGACTTGTAGTTTTCAAAAATGTTTTCATTTTTGATGAGACGCCGAATGAAAGCAGTTTAATCGCCGGCAAACGAAAACCCGCGATTTCCCGTAAATCCCGGGCTCGGCCCGTATAGTCGAATGTATACAAAGAAAGTACCCAGGGAGTAAACTCATTTCCCGAACGATTTTTAAAATTATTTTTTCACCACTAAAACGCATGAGACTTGTAGTTTTCAAAAATGTTTTCATTTTTGATGAGACGCCGAATGAAAGCAGTTTAATCGCCGGCAAACGAAAACCCGCGATTTCCCGTAAATCCCGGGCTCGGCCCGTATAGTCGAATGTATACAAAGAAAGTACCCAGGGAGTAAACTCATTTCCCGAACGATTTTTAAAATTATTTTTTCACCACTAAAACGCATGAGACTTGTAGTTTTCAAAAATGTTTTCATTTTTGATGAGACGCCGAATGAAAGCAGTTTAATCGCCGGCAAACGAAAACCCGCATTTCCCGTAAATCCCGGGCTCGGCCCGTATAGTCGAATGTATACAAAGAAAGTACCCAGGGAGTAAACTCATTTCCCGAACGATTTTTAAAATTATTTTTTCACCACTAAAACGCATGAGACTTGTAGTTTTCAAAAATGTTTTCATTTTTGATGAGACGCCGAATGAAAGCAGTTTAATCGCCGGCAAACGAAAACCCGCGATTTCCCGTAAATCCCGGGCTCGGCCCGTATAGTCGAATGTATACAAAGAAAGTACCCAGGGAGTAAACTCATTTCCCGAACGATTTTTAAAATTATTTTTTCACCACTAAAACGCATGAGACTTGTAGTTTTCAAAAATGTTTTCATTTTTGATGAGACGCCGAATGAAAGCAGTTTAATCGCCGGCAAACGAAAACCCGCGATTTCCCGTAAATCCCGGGCTCGGCCCGTATAGTCGAATGTATACAAAGAAAGTACCCAGGGAGTAAACTCATTTCCCGAACGATTTTTAAAATTATTTTTTCACCACTAAAACGCATGAGACTTGTAGTTTTCAAAAATGTTTTCATTTTTGATGAGACGCCGAATGAAAGCAGTTTAATCGCCGGCAAACGAAAACCCGCGATTTCCCGTAAATCCCGGGCTCGGCCCGTATAGTCGAATGTATACAAAGAAAGTACCCAGGGAGTAAACTCATTTCCCGAACGATTTTTAAAATTATTTTTTCACCACTAAAACGCATGAGACTTGTAGTTTTCAAAAATGTTTTCATTTTTGATGAGACGCCGAATGAAAGCAGTTTAATCGCCGGCAAACGAAAACCCGCGATTTCCCGTAAATCCCGGGCTCGGCCCGTATAGTCGAATGTATACAAAGAAAGTACCCAGGGAGTAAACTCATTTCCCGAACGATTTTTAAAATTATTTTTTCACCACTAAAACGCATGAGACTTGTAGTTTTCAAAAATGTTTTCATTTTTGATGAGACGCCGAATGAAAGCAGTTTAATCGCCGGCAAACGAAAACCCGCGATTTCCCGTAAATCCCGGGCTCGGCCCGTATAGTCGAATGTATACAAAGAAAGTACCCAGGGAGTAAACTCATTTCCCGAACGATTTTTAAAATTATTTTTTCACCACTAAAACGCATGAGACTTGTAGTTTTCAAAAATGTTTTCATTTTTGATGAGACGCCGAATGAAAGCAGTTTAATCGCCGGCAAACGAAAACCCGCGATTTCCCGTAAATCCCGGGCTCGGCCCGTATAGTCGAATGTATACAAAGAAAGTACCCAGGGAGTAAACTCATTTCCCGAACGATTTTTAAAATTATTTTTTCACCACTAAAACGCATGAGACTTGTAGTTTTCAAAAATGTTTTCATTTTTGATGAGACGCCGAATGAAAGCAGTTTAATCGCCGGCAAACGAAAACCCGCGATTTCCCGTAAATCCCGGGCTCGGCCCGTATAGTCGAATGTATACAAAGAAAGTACCCAGGGAGTAAACTCATTTCCCGAACGATTTTTAAAATTATTTTTTCACCACTAAAACGCATGAGACTTGTAGTTTTCAAAAATGTTTTCATTTTTGATGAGACGCCGAATGAAAGCAGTTTAATCGCCGGCAAACGAAAACCCGCGATTTCCCGTAAATCCCGGGCTCGGCCCGTATAGTCGAATGTATACAAAGAAAGTACCCAGGGAGTAAACTCATTTCCCGAACGATTTTTAAAATTATTTTTTCACCACTAAAACGCATGAGACTTGTAGTTTTCAAAAATGTTTTCATTTTTGATGAGACGCCGAATGAAAGCAGTTTAATCGCCGGCAACGAAAACCCGCGATTTCCCGTAAATCCCGGGCTCGGCCCGTATAGTCGAATGTATACAAAGAAAGTACCCAGGGAGTAAACTCATTTCCCGAACGATTTTTAAAATTATTTTTTCACCACTAAAACGCATGAGACTTGTAGTTTTCAAAAATGTTTTCATTTTTGATGAGACGCCGAATGAAAGCAGTTTAATCGCCGGCAAACGAAAACCCGCGATTTCCCGTAAATCCCGGGCTCGGCCCGTATAGTCGAATGTATACAAAGAAAGTACCCAGGGAGTAAACTCATTTCCCGAACGATTTTTAAAATTATTTTTTCACCACTAAAACGCATGAGACTTGTAGTTTTCAAAAATGTTTTCATTTTTGATGAGACGCCGAATGAAAGCAGTTTAATCGCCGGCAAACGAAAACCCGCGATTTCCCGTAAATCCCGGGCTCGGCCCGTATAGTCGAATGTATACAAAGAAAGTACCCAGGGAGTAAACTCATTTCCCGAACGATTTTTAAAATTATTTTTTCACCACTAAAACGCATGAGACTTGTAGTTTTCAAAAATGTTTTCATTTTTGATGAGACGCCGAATGAAAGCAGTTTAATCGCCGGCAACGAAAACCCGCATTTCCCGTAAATCCCGGGCTCGGCCCGTATAGTCGAATGTATACAAAGAAAGTACCCAGGGAGTAAACTCATTTCCCGAACGATTTTTAAAATTATTTTTTCACCACTAAAACGCATGAGACTTGTAGTTTTCAAAAATGTTTTCATTTTTGATGAGACGCCGAATGAAAGCAGTTTAATCGCCGGCAAACGAAAACCCGATTTCCCGTAAATCCCGGGCTCGGCCCGTATAGTCGAATGTATACAAAGAAAGTACCCAGGGAGTAAACTCATTTCCCGAACGATTTTTAAAATTATTTTTTCACCACTAAAACGCATGAGACTTGTAGTTTTCAAAAATGTTTTCATTTTTGATGAGACGCCGAATGAAAGCAGTTTAATCGCCGGCAAACGAAAACCCGCGATTTCCCGTAAATCCCGGGCTCGGCCCGTATAGTCGAATGTATACAAAGAAAGTACCCAGGGAGTAAACTCATTTCCCGAACGATTTTTAAAATTATTTTTTCACCACTAAAACGCATGAGACTTGTAGTTTTCAAAAATGTTTTCATTTTTGATGAGACGCCGAATGAAAGCAGTTTAATCGCCGGCAAACGAAAACCCGCGATTTCCCGTAAATCCCGGGCTCGGCCCGTATAGTCGAATGTATACAAAGAAAGTACCCAGGGAGTAAACTCATTTCCCGAACGATTTTTAAAATTATTTTTTCACCACTAAAACGCATGAGACTTGTAGTTTTCAAAAATGTTTTCATTTTTGATGAGACGCCGAATGAAAGCAGTTTAATCGCCGGCAACGAAAACCCGCGATTTCCCGTAAATCCCGGGCTCGGCCCGTATAGTCGAATGTATACAAAGAAAGTACCCAGGGAGTAAACTCATTTCCCGAACGATTTTTAAAATTATTTTTTCACCACTAAAACGCATGAGACTTGTAGTTTTCAAAAATGTTTTCATTTTTGATGAGACGCCGAATGAAAGCAGTTTAATCGCCGGCAAACGAAAACCCGCGATTTCCCGTAAATCCCGGGCTCGGCCCGTATAGTCGAATGTATACAAAGAAAGTACCCAGGGAGTAAACTCATTTCCCGAACGATTTTTAAAATTATTTTTTCACCACTAAAACGCATGAGACTTGTAGTTTTCAAAAATGTTTTCATTTTTGATGAGACGCCGAATGAAAGCAGTTTAATCGCCGGCAAACGAAAACCCGCGATTTCCCGTAAATCCCGGGCTCGGCCCGTATAGTCGAATGTATACAAAGAAAGTACCCAGGGAGTAAACTCATTTCCCGAACGATTTTTAAAATTATTTTTTCACCACTAAAACGCATGAGACTTGTAGTTTTCAAAAATGTTTTCATTTTTGATGAGACGCCGAATGAAAGCAGTTTAATCGCCGGCAAACGAAAACCCGCATTTCCCGTAAATCCCGGGCTCGGCCCGTATAGTCGAATGTATACAAAGAAAGTACCCAGGGAGTAAACTCATTTCCCGAACGATTTTTAAAATTATTTTTTCACCACTAAAACGCATGAGACTTGTAGTTTTCAAAAATGTTTTCATTTTTGATGAGACGCCGAATGAAAGCAGTTTAATCGCCGGCAAACGAAAACCCGCATTTCCCGTAAATCCCGGGCTCGGCCCGTATAGTCGAATGTATACAAAGAAAGTACCCAGGGAGTAAACTCATTTCCCGAACGATTTTTAAAATTATTTTTTCACCACTAAAACGCATGAGACTTGTAGTTTTCAAAAATGTTTTCATTTTTGATGAGACGCCGAATGAAAGCAGTTTAATCGCCGGCAAACGAAAACCCGCGATTTCCCGTAAATCCCGGGCTCGGCCCGTATAGTCGAATGTATACAAAGAAAGTACCCAGGGAGTAAACTCATTTCCCGAACGATTTTTAAAATTATTTTTTCACCACTAAAACGCATGAGACTTGTAGTTTTCAAAAATGTTTTCATTTTTGATGAGACGCCGAATGAAAGCAGTTTAATCGCCGGCAAACGAAAACCCGCGATTTCCCGTAAATCCCGGGCTCGGCCCGTATAGTCGAATGTATACAAAGAAAGTACCCAGGGAGTAAACTCATTTCCCGAACGATTTTTAAAATTATTTTTTCACCACTAAAACGCATGAGACTTGTAGTTTTCAAAAATGTTTTCATTTTTGATGAGACGCCGAATGAAAGCAGTTTAATCGCCGGCAAACGAAAACCCGCGATTTCCCGTAAATCCCGGGCTCGGCCCGTATAGTCGAATGTATACAAAGAAAGTACCCAGGGAGTAAACTCATTTCCCGAACGATTTTTAAAATTATTTTTTCACCACTAAAACGCATGAGACTTGTAGTTTTCAAAAATGTTTTCATTTTTGATGAGACGCCGAATGAAAGCAGTTTAATCGCCGGCAAACGAAAACCCGCGATTTCCCGTAAATCCCGGGCTCGGCCCGTATAGTCGAATGTATACAAAGAAAGTACCCAGGGAGTAAACTCATTTCCCGAACGATTTTTAAAATTATTTTTTCACCACTAAAACGCATGAGACTTGTAG
>JASGCC010001538.1:22500-35405 GCA_030067915.1 Hydractinia echinata | reverse complement strand
CGACGCGTAATCTCCAACGCGACGTCTAATGTCACAAATACATCATGGCTATTTTGGTTATCCCTTAGTGGTGGGTTGAGACCCCCTCCCCCAATAAGGTTAGCGCGTGGCGTGGTCTTTATATCAGCAAACATGTGACGAATATCAACGATCCCTAAAAACCTACCAATATCGGCACGTTTGAACATAGGTTGATTTTGATTATTGGACCCTGTCTTGATTGCTCCTGCATTAAACATAAGTTGCGACGACATTTTCTAATATAGCAATGTTCGGCGGAGGCTTTCACTCGAGAATCTTCCAGGTCCTGGGGTGCTTCAGCCTTACGTATAGGCATGCATGTTCGGATTTTTTCAACTCAGCTTTGATCCCCTCCCAATCGGATATCATGTTCGTCTCGTTATCCAGCATTTTCATGTCCGATCTTTCGCTTGGATACCATAAAAACAGGGCTTTTTTCTGTCTCCTCAAATTTTTGGGCAAGGCAGTGTACGACTGCGTTAGGAGCCATAAACTATGCTTGCGATGCCTACCTGAAATAGCCAATTCAAGTAGGGATTGTCGACGCTTATCGAGACTTTCATCAGCTATACAGTCGTCGACGACAAACAAACTCTCTTCACCCGCCAGCAACAAGGACAATTTTTTCCATTCAAAATGTTGATCCTTGGGGTCTATCAGGAACACATATTCCTCCCTCCAGAGCGAGGCTCTATTAAGGTAGGTGGTATTCCATCGTATAGTAGGGCACAAAATGACTATGTTGTAGTAGTGTTTTTTATATTCATTTTCAAGAAGTCCCAAAGCACGTTGTGTTTTTCCACAACTTGTAGGCCCCGTGAAGATTGCCGTATGGGGGCTTTTAATAACATCTAGCATCATTTTATTGTTAGCACCATTTCTTATTATGTATTTTCGGTATGGTGGAAAGGCAATCAACACAGATCCACGCGCCGCTGTGGTTGTTGACAAGGGACCCCGTACAGACGGGGTAGTATGTGGTCTTGTATACGAGGGGGTTAGGATCAAACACTATTTTACCCTCTAGGTACCGCAGTACTTTGCGATATCGATCGACGAGGCGCGCCTTTTCTTGCGAGACAGGGCAGGGTCCGGGGTGGAAGAAGGTTATCTTGATCGGTGTTTTTAAAAGTTCAATGTACCGAGGATTCAATGTCGTATGTGAATAGGGTGTATAGGCGCAGGTAATTTTTATCTTGTTGGACCTTTCTAATTTCTCTATCCATTCTGATTGGATCGATCATTTATAGCAAGTGTGTTTGATCAACCGCGCCAGACTACATTCTACTCGGAGATATATCGATGACCTTTCGTTTGGTTATCTGAAACCCACATGGGCTGCATGTTGGTGTAGTGGAGTCTTGCAATTTGCACCTCTTCGCTAGGGTATACCCCGTTCTCCCTATACTTTAGTGGCACCTTGTGATCAAACTCCCACTGCCTTCGGTTTCCCCAATTTATACCGCCTTCAAATTGGGCCCGGATGTGTTTCATGAATGTTATAATATCACATCCCAGATATTCTGTAGAGGCAATCTCTGTATCATAATTTAGGGCATGATGTATTCTCGTTAGAATTAGATTATGTAGATAACCAGGGCGATCGCATATAGGGCATTTGGTTCTTTGTTTTTCATGGGGGCATTTGCTACGTTCCCGCAACGCCTTGCTAGCATCGAGGCATTTGATGCACATTTTTGTTTGACCATTCCCCATGATCCTAAAGTTGTCCGGGGAAAGGTAGTGTTTACATCTCGAGCAGCTCTTGGTTCCTTCCATGTTGTTTTGTGTTTGCCCTTAGGACAAACACAAATTTTACTGGACGGTCTATTTTGGAGGCTTTGGAACAGTGGACCCCTTTTTCACCGCCATTTCGCGACTCGCCCTACCTGCAGCAAAATAAGCCACCATCTTGAGGACATCGTTGGTATCCATCTTGGTAGAGGGTCTTGCAATACCCAAAAACTTCTTACCTGCTAGGGCATAGGCGAAGGTGAAACTAAGGTCTACGACAGTTTCGTAGAGAATATCCAAAATCTCCTTTTCTTTTGGGGTTACATTGATATCCATGTGAGCTTCGCTTGTAGTCATTTATTAGAGCATTTTAAAAATTTCAGGCCGAGACTGAGCTTTGCCCTTTTGAGGCTTGGGATGAATCGCGGGCTTGTGAGATTCTCCACCATTTTTGCCTCTGCCAAATTTGTACCAGACGCCTACTCCTATCGCAAGCACAGCCAGCGTACCTACACCATAAAGGTAGACATTATCCATAGATTGTATGGAACTGGCCCCAGAAGAGGATTTGACTGCAGGCTCTACAGTACCCTCTTGTTGCCTAAGTTGTTCCTTCCTGCTCTTCATCAGTGCTGCCAACTTGTGACCCTGAGCTACCCTTCCTGGGTGCTTTAATGGCTTTGTAATGACTCTCTCTTCTTGTCTCGGTTCTTCACTCATTTCTTATAAGCCATATGGCTTATAAAAAATTTCAATGCAGGCCCCGATCATCAAGGATCTTCCTCCTTCTCCTTCTCCTCATCCTTTTTTTTTGCTCATATGCCTCACGGTATGGCCTGCAACCAAAATTGGAGCTAAGCACCTCCCAATGGTGCAGTACACGAGGACCCCGAGGTCTGCCATAGCGTCCCGTATAATAGGGTCATCTTCAATATCTTTTCGGAGCTCGTCAACGCTATCGATTTTAACGAAATTTCCAATCAAATTTGCGTACAGATTGACTACGTGAGTAGTCAACGCTTTTGCGGTCTTCTCCCCCTTCTCTTGAAGTTCTCGTTGTACGTACTCGGTATGTACCTTGTCGATGGCTTCATCAGGGGCCTTGTCGATAAAGCCCTCTGTACATTTCTTCGGTAGGAGATGGCCCCTGCCCTTGCGTAGGGCTTCCTTCAAAGCTTGGCGTTGATCCGTTGGTTTTTCGACATGTTCAAAAGATTCTACGGCTGTGTCGAATACTTGTGCAAGTTCTGACATTCTCTTTATTGTACGACGATATCGAAAAAAACAAAACGCGATCAGGGCATACGGTAGAAGTATAGTGATATACAAACACACTTCCATTTAGTTATTCTCAGATGCCGGACCGGCGGTAGTGTCCACGGGCTAACGTGGTAACCTGGTCCTGCTGCACGAGCCTTTATCATCGGCCCTGTTAAGTGCTAATTTGTTAACCTCCTGCGTATAGATTTGATGGTTCTTGTGTTGAATTAACACCTGGTTTTTGGATATATCAATGCCCTCTTCCAAGCATCGCCTATAGTCGTCAAAGGTGATAGACTTCTTGGTCACACATCTCTTTACGCCCTTTGCTTTCCTGTCACCGCCCTCTTTTGTAAGGCTCTCGTAGGCATATAGCTTTGCTCTCAACGTTATGAACTCCGTCATGATTTTCCCACTTAGCTCGTCCTTCATTAGACCCACGACCTTCTTGTTTTTTCCTATGGGGAGAGGCCTATTATCGTCCCTACTATACGCGCTCGTATCAAAACGTTTCTCGACATCCTGCGCAATGTCGCGATAAAAGTCTTCCGTTCGAACGTTGTAAACGAGGCTGTCCGTGTCCATGTAACAGAGCTGCAGCTTGCTACCATATTTTGGCTGCATGTAATCATAGTGGAACTCATACATGATTAACTTTGACAGGTCGAGGATGGCCTGGCCTATGTATACAGGCTTGTTCATTTTGACCTCCGTCTTGCCCATCTCTACACCTAGGAGATGCTTACTGAACCTGAGGCCACCCTTAAAATTGGGTTTCATCACTAACTTCATATACTTGTCCTCGTTGGTGACAAGTTTGAAATTACGATGATTTCTAATATTCTCCATGGTCTTGCCGAACACCGAGAGGTTCATCAATTTGTAGAAGTCTTTTTCAAAATCATTCTTAGCGGCCGTTCTAAGTCTTGTATTGTGGTCTATATACCTCTTAAGCCATGGCTTTTGATTAAATTGAATGACCCTATGCACCTTCTTAAGCTCAAGACCGTGCTTTATAGCCTCATTTAGAGCTCTGATATGTACCATACCCACGCTTGTTTTTTAAATTTGGTACCAGTTTTTCGACTTTGTTAATCACCATGCGCTCTGGTAGAAACGGTAACTCGTTATGTGTATCGTGTAGCCTCTCAGAATAGTCGATGTCAACCTCGAGTAAGTATCCATACTTGTTCTTTTCGACAAGTTTCGCAATTCGCCTTTCGGTAAATTCCTCAATGTTGGAGATCCATTTGAAGCCATCTTGTGGGAGATCTTGACATATTGCCCATCCGTACAGGTTGTTGGCATCCAAATATTGTAGGTATGAGGATTCAACCTCCGGATCGTACTGTTCTCCCATGTATTTGTTATTTGCCTTAGCATAGCGATGTACCGCCTGGGTTATGCCTCCTCGGATACCTTTTTCGAACATGAGAAGCATATTGGGATCTGTGAGAAACTCTAGGTTGATTCCGGTATACTTGAGTGCCGCCTTCCATGCCAGGCCGGGTGCGGAATAAAAGTGAGCAGGGTCAAGCTTGTAGTTTGTTAAGCATACATCTCGAAATCTTTCAAAAACGTCGGCCAATAGTAGGACGTCTGTGGTCAAACACACATCGTGATAGTCGCCCATAGTGACTATATCACCCTCTGGGGTGATGCAATTCCATACCTTTTTCGCATAGACATAATCCTCATCACTGATCCCCTTCATATTCAGCTTGCTGTAAAATTCTTCTTTGGGTGGTAGTTCCGACTCTTCAAATCGTTGCCAATCATTCATATACTCATACGGGACACACCTTTTCGAATCATTAGACGGAATACATCATCCTTGCCGATGAATTTTGCCATGGATGGCACGTTCGCTTTTAGTTTTTCTTGACCTAGTTGCTTCGTGGTATTCAAATGGCAGTTTGAACATAGAAATTTTGCCACATACCCAGCGTCTATACTCTGAAATTCCAGACAGTTATCCGCACAATGTTGACATTTCATACCGGCGGCGTTTGTCCCGATTAAGTTGCTTGCCAACTTATCTAATGATGATGCCATGAATCTACAACTATCAATGAACCTAATCTCTATCCCCTTATACGCCTCACCATCGCCATACCCCATACCTGCAAGCGGTACCTTGATTTTAACATTGAAGCTGATATACTTTTCTGAATTCTCCGCGATACAACCAATATCCTGTGTGTTATATTTTTCTCCAAGTTCCCGGATAAACAGGTGCGCGTCGTAGCCGCTTAGGTTGTGGAAGATGATAGGTATATGGCTGGGTATCTTATACTTAAGGTTGCAGTTATTATGCGCCGCGCCTCTATACAGCCCCGTATAGTGCCAATGGTCCCGAACCTTGCGGTTACTCGCGTCGTTAAAGTGCTTCAAGCATATATGACATTCTGAGGCCTTGTGATGTTCTCTTTTTAATATCTCTGTCAGTTCTAGCATTGGTTGTTGCGGGAATGTCCCATATAATCGCCTCACCTCGTCTTCCAGATGATTCACGAACCGCGCGACACAATCTTTACCACGGTATACTGTTAGTGGGTCTGGTACATTTCCATATGCAAATGTACTATATGTACACCAGCCAGATGGTACATGTTTGTTCAGCTTTTTCGTCTTTATCCCCCTAGCATCTTCTACTGGGATGAGTAAACTTTCAAAGTCCGCGTATATTGCAAAAGGTACCTTGAATTGTTGATGGCCATCCCTATATTGCAATGATTTTTCACCTATTTTTGGCATCGTGATTTTAACAGCCTCGTGGTCCCCGCAGTAGCCATAATGCTTATCCCTCGATTCAACTGTGTTGAAGGCCTGTAGGCAGTTTAGGCAAAATTGCATTGATTTTGTGTTCTTTGAGGTCTCCTTCCCCAATAGTCGCGATAGGCTTTTGACAGCTGTGTAGTGGGCCTTTTTACCATCCGTGATAAGCAACAGGTTCACCTGCTTGCTACGCTTAATATTGTGCTCGGATCGTCGCAGGATGTTGATCTTCCTCTTATCTGATATATATAAGACGTTCACCGCAATGTCCGTGTCGTTCCCCTCAAACTTGGATATATCCTTGATGGTTGTCGGGAACTCTATATCCTGCCAATTGTAGAGGGGGTATAACGATGCATTTGTGAAATTCGATTTGGATTTTTTTCAATCTCTGCATGGTGTAGGGACGCTATGACGCTCCACTTGAAACATGCTTCATCCTCATTTTTTGGGTTGATGATGGCCCTCTTTGAAGCTATCCATTTAGGTAGTTCTATGTATGATGAACCCCTTGTTAGCCTCAGCTAATGAAAGTCTACATCAAGGTGTAGGATTCGGCTAATGGTGAATCCGCTCTGGGGTACTGCTGGATGTTCCACGTGTGTCTTGATATCGGCAAACATCCTATCCAGCACGTCGTCTACGTCGCTACCCTGGAAGATTTCTTCCATCTTGCTGTTAAAGGCTTTCTTCACCTCAATGTACTCGTCGTTAGCCTCCTCCGAGTTTGGTACTATTTTCTTCTTCCATATAATCCATAGGGACAGCTGTACCTTTGCTGATCCTATATCTCTTACCTGCTCCTCAATCAATGTTTTCACGTTGGGTCGCACCATCCCTATATACCCGTCGACGTCGGCCTTTTCTACACCAGAAATTCGAAAACTTCGAAATGTTTTATGCAGCACGTGCTTATGTTCCTTAGGCGTAAAATCTTGCCACGGCTGATCATATAGATTTTTAATATCTTCGAGGTAGTCTTCCTCGGCCTCCTGTTCGACCTCAGCGTGAAGCGTAGGTCCCGCGATTATGTTAGTCGCACCATTATATAATTTCATCACTTTACGCTTGAAGGCCGCATAGCTTCTCTTGACTCCCTCTTTTATAGGCTTGGGAACAGCGTCCACTAACCAATTGTACCATCCTCGCATCTTGGTTTTCACGATCGAACGATTTTTTTATAGTTCCTGTTGCTCAAATATATCCATAGCCTCCGGTGTTGGTAGTATAGTCACAGGCCTGACTGGTTTTCGTTGTCCAGCCCTTCTGGGGGGTCTCTGTGGTACATCCTTCAGCAAAGAAACCAATTCGGCCTTGCGTAGCCTGTAATAACCAGAAAGTCCGCGACCTTTTGCAATATCTCGTAATTGTTTCACTGTGTGCGTGTTCATCTTTATTGTATGCATTTTCGATTGTCCGTGAATTTCATGTTTGCTCAAAACTAACACAGTTTGTCCACATCTTACTGCGCATGCGTTGATTTTTGATGATTATTAGAAGATGTGTGTGTGCGGGGAGGGGAATTTACCTTGATGTGCGCTAGAAACTATTTTTACTCTTTTAAAGCATTCTTTTAATATACATCAATAAACATAGCATAATAGAGACTTTACCTTGATATGCATGACTAAGCACAACATGATAGGGACTTATACTGGATGTGTGTGCGCCTAAGAACTTGTGATGATGTGCGTGCGCGTGTGCGTGTGCGCGCCTGTGCCAGAACATACAATATACTATCTCTAGGCCATTAATTACGAATTTCGGGACCTTCGTGGTCCCCGACGTGAAGTATTTCGGTGTGCGGGCGTGCTAAAGAATGTGACTAGCAACTTTTCAACGCTCTCTGCCTGGCCTACTTGTGTGCAAAAGTTGCGACATTGCAGCCTGCCGGCTGCAGAGCATTGACCATTTGACTGTTTTGTCTATATTTGGATAATGAGTAAAAAACTGCTTTAGTCTCACTATTTTTGTCCACGATTGTCTGACAAAGTGGATTTTTGCGTTTTTCTTCGTGTTTTGTAGTTTCCATAGATTCTTATGCCCGGAATCGGTCAATATTGGACAAAATGAATCTTCTCATATCTGAGAACGTGGATATTTGTGTTTTTCATCGATCTTCGTGGTTTCCATAGGTTCTTATGCCAGTAATCGGTCAATATTGGACAAAATGAATCTTCTCAGACAATCGTGGTCACAATATGTTGGGACAAGACAACGAATTTCTAAGTTCGCCACCACAAGTAATTGCACAGGCTCATTCTATATTAGATTCACACATCTTCAACTTGCCAAATTCACTTGTCAAAATGTGCTAATTGTTACTGACTTCAGCAAGGCCATTAATCACGAATTTCGCGGCCTTAGTGGTCCCCGACATGAATTATTTCGGTGTGCGGGCGTGCTAAAGAATGTGACTAGCAACTTTTCAACGCTCTCTGCCTGGCCTCCTTGTGTACAATAGTAGCGACCTTGCAGCTTGCCGGCTGCAGAGCATTGACTATTTCACTGTTTTGTCCATATTTGGATAACGAGTAAAAAACTGTCTTAGTCTCAATATTTTTGTCCACGATTATCTGACAAAGTGGATTTTTGCATTTTTCTTCGTGTTTTGTGGTTTCCGTAGGTTCTTATGCCCGTAATCGGTCAATATTGGACAAAATGAATCTTCTCAGACAATTGTGGTCACAATATGTTGAGACAAGACAACGAATTGCGAAAGTAATTGCGTAGGCTCATTCTAAATTAGATTGACACATCTTGAACTTGTCAAAATGTGCTAATTGTTGCCGACGTCAGCAAGACCATTAATCACGAATTTCGGGGCCTTCGTAGTCCCCGACGAGAATTATTTTGGTGTGCGGGCGTGCTATAGAATGTGACTAGCAACTTTTCAACGCTCTCTGCCAGGCCTACTTGTGTGCAAAAGTAGCGACTTTGCAGCCTGCCGGCTGGAGCATTGACTATTTGGATGTTTTGTCCATATTTGGATAATGAGTAAAAAACTGCCTTAGTCTCAATATTTTTGTCCACGATTGTAGCTGGCTATCTATATATCTATCTACTACATATCATAGTCAGTTTATTAAAATTTGACAATCTTTGTTTTTGCTGTGTAACCGCAAATACCTGGTACCTCTGTCAACACAAAAGCACGTTCGTGAAGATGGTGGCACCTTGTCTTCTTCACAAAATTAAAAATTGGTTTATTATTGATGTATTCAGCCACAAAAACATCACGTCAAAAAAACACGTCAGATAGCAAAACACGGTAGAAAATTGTGAAAAGTTCAGTATAAACGCCCTTCACCCGAAATAATTCCAGACATTCCGCAAGTTGCCTGAGTTTTTCTGAAGCAAGTGTGGAGAAATATTTTTTCTACGAATATCAATAGATTATATACACTGACATTATACACTTTCGCTAGCTAAATATTATTGAATTTTTACTTGTGATTGGATTCTTTCCCTTGGCTTGCCCACGCAGCCATATTTGTTCTCAACTCTGGTCATTTCAATCATGGCGGCTATACCGAACACGTGTGATTCGCTATTAACCGGCATATTGATGTCATATCTGTCACCACGGTAACAAAAAAGTGCTACCGAATCGCCGGATGTGACTTCTGTTGGCCTGAAAAACTCATTCTACTCAAAGCCACTTTTGGATCATTTATTGGATTCGGCTACAGTTAGGAGGTATAGCTATATAGACGTTTGGACCCGAGGGCAGGCGTATAGCTATACAAATATCAAAGGCCCTTGCCAAATTTTTGCATTCACCATGGACATACTACAAACAAATTGAAAGCAAATGTGGCGCGAGAATTTGTCCTGTATTTCTTTTAACAATCTTAGCTTGCACTATGAAACCCTCTCATGGGACACTGCTCACCAGCAACTGTTAGCTACACACAAGACAATTCTTACCACTCACATATCAATAACTGCGATAACAGATGCGTTATTTTTGCAAATGGAAACGATTATACGATGCGATGCAATGCAGCAGGCTTGCAAAAACTTTTTTAAACTTAGCCTAGCTAAAAACATGCCAAGTCATATAGTCTGTGGTATGGTTAACAATATACTGATCAACGTCTCATTGAACGAAACTTGTATATACTTCTAAAATCCCATACAGTTGACTCTCCCTAATCTGAATTCCCGCGGGGTAAAATTTTTGTTCGAATTATAGAAAGTCTCTGTAATTCGAACTTTCAGCTTCAGAGAGTGAAAATTCGAATATTCGAATATAATCACACAGAGAAATTACATTAATTTAGCTTTTTCTCATACCTTATTACACGAATATAACTGGTCAAGTATTTAACGGACTTGAAAGTTATGCGATCGAAAATTAACGCGAAGGACGTGGGTTAAACCTTAAAGTGTGTGATAATTAACGCGAATTGGCACTTTTAAGATTCTTGAATGGTCCTTAATTAACGCGAATTTTTTCAAAAAAGTTCCAGAGAACTTTCACGCTTTCTCTGCTACTCCATTTTGGAAGGGGCTAAATACGAGGTGGAGGTTTATAAAAAGAAACCAATGGCTTCCCCATTGTGACAAGGTGGTTTAGAGCAATCTCGTTCCCAGGGCAATTTTTCGCTTTTTTGATATCCGGGACGGCGCGAAGAAATGATTCATTTCTTCTCGCCGTCCAAGATTGTCAGAAAGAGAAAAATGGGCCTGGGGACGAGGTTGGGTTTAGAGAACCCAATCAAGGTTTCTGTCACTTGGGACTGTCCAGAAAACTTATCAATTTTAATCGCAAAAGTTAAAGACGTGCAGTATCCTATAGCTGGAGATTACATTGACAGTTCGAAGGAAATATTAAAAGAATTAGGAGTTGGACTGGACGAAAAGGAAAGCGACGATTGCGAGAGTGGAGATGACAGTGACTGTGAAATGCTTGAAAGTGACGATATTGAAAATGATCAGGAGGCATAAGATTTTTTAATTGTAACTTGTTTTGAAGAAAGAAAAAGATTTTATAACCATATAACTTCATTCCGAGTCAATCTAAGGGAAATTTGAAAATTAACGTTGGGAATAATTAACGGAGGTTTTTTTAACGCCTACAAAAATTAACGGAGGGGAAATTAACAAAGCACAAAATTAACGCGCGATAAATTAACGCGAGCTAGGGTCATTCGCGTTAATTACATGTCTACAGTCGTGTGCATAATATATTGGGACAAATTAAGCTTAAAATTTGTTTTAAAAAAAACCTCCCCCCATTTCTCAATGTTGGAGATCCAGGGTACCCTGTAACGGTATTTCAATATTGAGAAAAGGGGGTGGGGAATCTGTAAAATATAGGGGGGTTAGTTTTTGTAAAAATATCCATTTGTCCCAATATTTATGCACACGATTGTCTGAATTTTGGTTAGACTTAGTCATTTTTGCGGCCAATTGACAAACTTGTGTGATTGTTTTGTAGTCTTTACTGCCTTTTTGCTAGATAACTCATTGAGCTGAGTATCCTAGTATCTTGTTTGTTGACAAAGATTTGCGTAGAAATATTGGCTATACTTTGAAACCACATATTTTCTTTAAAGGCTGTTTTGACTGCAATTTGACATGCGTTTGTGTTTTTTGTCTACAGAAATGCTTAAATGCGCTCATATACAGCCACATACTGTCTTTTTTAATCTCGTTTTTGATTTTAAGGTGTAGAAAATGACAAAGTACCAAAAAATATCATCAAGAAATTCTGCAGAAATAGCTGTGCTTTATCAGCAAGGGGAAGTGAGAGGGAAACGGTTAGTTAAACAGTTTTTGGCTACATATATATGTAAATGCGCGGTTTTTTATGCCAGTATCTATGCGCACCTATCTTATGTTGAAAACACAAACTAAAATACAAAGCCAAGGTATATATACCTCTGAGTGACAAGACGTTAAAGCAATTTAGAGTCAAAAAAATGTCTTGAAAACTCTGTCTTTATGTTATTCTCAAAACAAAACTTTCAAAAACACAATCTATGTAAAAATTTTAACACGCTACCAACACGCTACCAACACGCTACTAACATGCTACTGTTGCTTTTTGCTGAAAAATAACACGCTACCACACGCTACCATCAATTTTTTTATAAAATGATAAATATATATTTATATATTAAATTATTAGATGGTAGCGTGCAGTAGCGTGTGTAATTTTGCCTATTACATAGGTAAAAGTCTTATATTGATGACGGTAGCATGTTGATAGCGTGTGGTAGCGTGTTGGTAGCGTGTCAACAGCATGACTCTTTTTACACTATTTTTATGCAAATCTATTGTTGATGTGTGCTTCCTAGCCTCTAAAAAAAAATTTGAGATGTCAATTTGCAAGGAGAACCTATTTTCAATTTTTTGAAAAATTAAGACAATCGTGTGCATAATATATTGGGACAAATTAGGCTTAAAATTTGTTTTAAAAAAACCTTCCCCCCATTTCTCAATGTTGGAGACCCAGGGTACCCTGTAACGTTATTTCAACATTGAGAAAGGGGGGTGGTGGATCTGTAAAATATAGGGGGATAGGGGGGGGGGGTGAGTTTTTGTAAAAAAATCCATTTGTCCCAATATTTATGCACACGATTGTAGTTATATTCGTGTAATAAGGTAACATATAATTCAGCTTTTTCTCGGCGTTTTGTCTCTTGGCCATTTTCAATCAAGAAGTGAAAAAATGTAGAAAGACCAACGTTTTGAAAAATAACGTTCGAAAGACAATTTTTGAATTTTAAAAAAAATATCCGAATTTGTCAAAGCCCTGTTTACAGTCTAAAATTCGAATTAGAGAGAGAATTGTGCTGAAGGGACTGAAAAACTGTTCGAATTATAGAAAGTTTCGAATTAGAGAAATTCGAATTGTAGAAAGATTTTTATAAGAGTTTCTTAAGGAAAATTGACGGTGACTGAGCACTTGTTCGAATTATAGAAATATTCGAATTATAGAGATTCGAATTAGAGGGAGCCAACTGTATATATTATTAAAAAACACATTTTTATTTTTTACATTGTTGATTTATACTGCAAAAAGAAAGAAAAAAGCTTCACTTGTATTTTCATATCAAAACGTTAAACAGTTTCAGGGAGTCCTCGTTTTGTTTGTTAAC
>JASGCC010001538.1:0-17500 GCA_030067915.1 Hydractinia echinata | reverse complement strand
ATCGTCTTCGATCCTCTAACTTTCGTTCTTGATTAATGAAAACACTCTTGGCAAGTGCTTTCGCAGTTGTTCGTCTTTCGTAAATCCAAGAATTTCACCTCTGACAACGAAATACGGATGCCCCCAATTGTCCCTCTTAATCATTACTTCGGTCCTAGAAACCAACAAAATAGGACCAAAGTCCTATTCCATTATTCCATGCTCATGTATTCAAGCGATAGCCTGCTTTGAACACTCTAATTTTTTCAAAGTAAACGTCGTAAATCCTACGCACACTCAATAAAGAGCACACGCAGTCTTTGCGAAGAAGAACAAACCAGTCAGTACACACCTTGCGGCGGACCAACTGACCCATTCCGAAATCCAACTACGAGCTTTTTAACTGCAACAACTTTAATATACGCTATTGGAGCTGGAATTACCGCGGCTGCTGGCACCAGACTTGCCCTCCAATTGATCCTCGTTAAAGGATTTAAATTGTACTCATTCCAATTGCGAAGCCTATATAGACCCCGTATCGTTATTTCTTGTCACTACCTCCCCGTGTTGGGATTGGGTAATTTTCGTGCCTGCTGCCTTCCTTAGATGTGGTAGCCGTTTCTCAGGCTCCCTCTCCGGAATCGAACCCTAATTCTCCGTCACCCGTTACAACCATGGTAAGCCACTACCTTACCATCGACAGTTGATAGGGCAGAAATTTGAATGAAACATCGCCGGCGCAAGGCCATGCGATTCGAAAAGTTATCATGAATCACCAAGAAAACGGGCCGAAACCCGCATTGGTTTTTAATCTAATAAATACATCCCTTCCAGAAGTCGGGATTTTTCGCATGTATTAGCTCTAGAATTACCACAGGTATCCATGTAGTAAAGTACAATCAAATAAACGATAACTGATTTAATGAGCCATTCGCAGTTTCACAGTACAAGTGCTTATACTTAGACATGCATGGCTTAATCTTTGAGACAAGCATATGACTACTGGCAGGATCAACCAGGTAACTACGGACGTGAAATAGCAAGCAGCTACATTCACTTAAACACACTACAGCCTGCAATACGTATCGTGTTACAGGCGCAGGCGTTCGTTCCTACAATCGTCAACGTAAAATCGTAGCCAATTCCTTAGAAATAACTGCAATTCATACGCTTCAGAATGTTTGCCCTTCTACCGTTCCTTCTCAGTAACCCAGGATCAGTTGAACAGCATCTGCCAACATCACAAGAGCCACCAGTGAGAAAGATATCACTATCTTTAGAGACTACAAACTACTAATTGACTAGCAGTTAGCCCGTGCACACACATAAGTAATGTCCTGCAAGAACAAAAATTTGACTCGCATTTCATTGCTTGAGCCAGAGCCGTATTACCGTAAGAACTGAATGACAACTCAACAGTCTTTACAGCAACACAAATGTACTCTGATACCAACGCATAAGAGATTGTGTCACAAAGAAACAACTACAACCAAACTCTAGTCGAGTTCACTCATTTCACATTGCTTCTCTATTCTACCCTCTCTACATTATATAGCACGTTTTTCCAGTTTCTGACTTCAAAGTGGGGACTTAGGAAAAAAAATCGATTTTTTTTTAAGTTAACCGGAATGTGCCGTAACACATGCGCGTTTGTTACTGAGTGGCCCGCTAACATTCCGAACATATTTCCATGACGGATAAACCTCAGGGGACCTGAAAATAACAGAATAGGGGCATATCGCACAAACGGCTTCAGAAATTGAAGAAGTGAGAGGGTACGCCACACCACAAAATTTTTTTTTAAAAATTTGACCTTTTTTCGGCCTGTAACCATATGCAGAGCAGTAGCCTTACCCTTAGGCCTAACCTAGGCCTTCCCGTAACCCTGGCCCTAGCCGTGAGTCGTAATTCTTGCTGTAATCGATACACTTGTAATAGTCTAAAGCCTAAATCCTCGTTTTGACAGATATTTTTCTGAGAACGAGGCTAAAATGAGTTTTAGGCCAATAAGAATCCTAACAGTGCAACAAATTGTTTTATTATCCAACTAGTCGATAAGGCCCGTGGAAAAATCCACTTAGGCAAAAGGCCATTAAAAAATAGGTTGCTTTAGATGTTTTGCTGACGTCAGCAGTGCATATACAAAAAAAAATGTTCTTAAAATCTTACACAAAATGTCAAATGTCAAATCTTACACAAAATAAAAAAAGAACAGCTTGCAAGGTGCAAAATCTAGTTGATAAAAAGTTACAACAACGACACTCACAACATAGACACTCACAACACCAATACTCACAAAACCGACAGTAAGAACACCGACAGTTACAACACCGACAGTCACAACATGGATAATAACAATGTCAGAAATAACGCATCTCAAATATGTACATCTTATAAGTGATTATGTTGAAAACCTCAGTATTTTATTCGAAATGTCAAAAAGTTGGCCTGCAAGAGTTAGCACAAATCAACAAAAATAAGTTTTTACATATTTTAAATATTGTCTTTCCCTTAAAAGCTTATACAAAAATATGAAAAAGCCATAGTTTGGAAAACATCAAATTTAAATCTACAAAAATCAGTCATTTCAGTTGCATACCATCCTCTCCCACAAAAATTTACACAAAATGTAAAAATCAACCAGTTAAGAACACAGAAAATTTTCTTTTTTAGTTTGATGAACCGTACTGCCCTTTACCAACAATTTTGAACCTAAATGTCAAAAAATCAATATGCAAAGAATAAACTTGAATAAAAAAAGATCATTATTTTGGAAACATTGTATACGGTTCGTAAACAAAAGTTTACACAAAATGTAAAACAGGTCGGTTTTTGAGACACATCTAAATCAACAAAAATAAGTTCATTCAGCATGTCGTATATTGCCATTACCCATTAATCTTCCGCAAAAAGGTTATGAAACACATCAAAATTTAAAAAAATCAGTGATTTCAGTGCATACAGTCCTCGCGTTTAGATTACAAAATATAAAAACAAAAACAGTTTCAGTCAGAAAATTAAGTATTTTTTTATCATCAGCAATCATTTATCCCTACAAAACCGTGAAACCATGGAATTTTCTTCCAGCAAAAATGACATCACATACAGATAGTTCTCCCCAACAATGGTTTATATTACGAAATATAAAGACATCAGCTTTACAACAGCTTACAGTGAAGTCCGATTCTACAAAAATTTGTTCTTTCAGTATATATTGCATGTGGTCTATTTCCACAAAAGTTTACAAAAAATTTCAAAAAACAGCATTTTGCAACACAAACAATATAAACTGACTTAACCATACCATCCTCTCATAATTTTTTTTAACCCAAAGTCATAAACCCACGTAAATTTCCAATCAAATGTAAAAAAACCCTGTAAAAAAACCTGGCATTTTACATGTAGGCTGACAAAAGTTTAACGGGATGTCAGAAACAAAACAATAAAAAAAAACTTAACACACACACTTTAAATTCTACAAAATTCGTTCCACTTGTCAAAAGTTTATAATGCGAAATACAAAAAGACATCAGCTTACACAAAGCTTACAATAAAGTGTAATTCTACAAAAATTTGTTCTTTTAGTATATTGCATGTGGTCTATTTCCACAAAAGTTTACCCAAAATTTCAAATAACAGCACTTTGCAACAGAAACAATAAACGGACAACCATACCATCCTCTCATAAGTTTTTTTAACTCAAAGTCATAAACCCACGTAAATTTCTAATGTAATTTCAATAACCCCTGTAAAAATAACTTGGCATTTTACACGTAGCCTGACAAAAGTTTAACAGGATGTCAGAAACAAAACAATAAAAAATAACTTAACACACACACTTTAAATTCTACAAAATTTGTACCATTTGTGATATTGCATGTGGTCCCCTTGTAAAGTTTGCAGGTAATGTGAAAAGAAACTATACTCTATGGGCATTAACCTGAGTCACACTATCCTAAAAGTTCAAGAAAGATCTTGCAGCTAGCTTGCTACATCATAATTCGTGTTCAAAAAAGAAGAAAAGTTTGACTACTAAGGTAGCTAGCTATAAATACCTAAAAAAAGAGGAATAACAACATAACTTATAGGTTAGAGCTAACTATATGGTATCGAGCCTTCGAAGCTAACATTAGCTAGCTAACAGTAGCTAGGACACCCAATTAAATATACTTAAGCTGGGGAGACTTAGCTACGTCTATAGCTAGCCATTTGTGCTTAGTAAAACACATATAAAGGAAAACAATAGCTATGTAAAAATTATGACACTTGCAGTTAGTTCAACAAACCAGAATTTTCTATTTCGCCAGCACATTGTAGCCAGCTAACAGCTTTATGTAGCATTTTGAATTTTAGGACAAATACATTAGTTACGCACCAGGAGATACATTAATTATGCAAAAAAAACAAAACAAATACGCTAGCTTCTTTATAAAAAACGCGGTAAACTTTAAGAATTTGAAGCTCTAATGGATTTTTTTTGAGAATACGATTCTCCTTGACAATTTTAAGTGTCCTACATATAAAAACGGAACGTCTAAAAATATCAAAGTTCTTACTTTTCCAAGTCACTTGAACTTGAAACGCTAGCATTCATTTTCTACTTCTAACTTTACTTTACTACTTCTAGCTCCACTCTTCACTTCCGAAGTAACTTATTGTGGCTTCCAACTTCACTTTTCTACTTTTACTTCTACTTCTTCACTTGGACTTTTCTTTCTTTCTCATATATTCTTTTTTGAAACACTTTACCATTTCACTTTTTGCACTTTTTTGAAGACGAAGGGACTGTTCCTTTGTTGTTGTTTTGTGTGTCGATGTTAACCCTGTTCCAAATTATATGCTTTTTTAATCCACTCCACTTCTTCACTTTGACTTTCCTTGCTCTTAATATCTGCACTTTTTTATGACTCGTAGGGATCGTCGAAAATAAGACATTTTTTATCCGCTTCTTTAGTTCGCCTTTTGTCGAGAGATTTTTATGTTTGTTTGTTTTTACGCCAAGGAAACTTTCTATTCGAATACCGTCCCGTTCGAAAGTACGTATTTTAGCGAATCATACTGCTTATTTTCTATCACGTGGTTTCTAACGGTTGCGAGACAAATGTAAACAAAACAAAAAAACTCGACAAACTCGCGCATTCGGGTGATAAAAAATATTGCGTTTGCAAAAGTCACAGACAGACAGACGGAACTGGCTTATTATTATAGAGACTAGTTATTTAAACCCGTGGAATAATCCACTTAAATTTATTGTGCTTCTTATCACAAAGGTTTGTTGATAATTTTATTAAGAAGGCTGAAAAAGAAACGTTTTAAACGAAATCCCGTGGAGATATCCACTCAAAAACATTTAAAATTTATTCTATGTTTCTTATCACAAAATCATTTGTTGTCAGTTTCATTTTAAAGACGCAAACAATTAAAACGTTTGAACGAAATTGACAACTATAATAACAACGTTAATTGCCTGTGATGTTAATTGTCTTTTTAAAATTTATTCTAATCACAAAAATGTTTGTTAGCAATTTCATTAAGAAGGCTGAAAAAACGTTTTAAACGAAAACCCCTGGAGCAATCCACTCAAGAACATTTAAAATATATTTATGTTTTATATCACAAAGTGATTTGTTGTCAATTTCAATAAAAAAGTACGAACAATGAATTAAAGCTTTTGAACAAAGTAACAATAATAACAACGTTAATTACCTGTGACTTTACTCGTATAACAATTTATAACAAAGCTCCCGTCACGGTAAATTTAAATTCGCATGCAATAAAATTCCCAACTAATGAAATCACTTTATTTTATCACATGATTTGTTTTAGCCAATCAAAATCGTCAACAAAACGTTTATAAAATACGGAACATTTTTATAGGGGATACATTATAGACGCTTTTAAAGAAAATTGTAAAAAATATAATCCACTTTGCCTGTTACAGACACACAGACACACTTAGCGTATTATTATATAGATGAACAATACTTTATTTTAAAGTTTATATGCTATCGAAAGTTAAAGCTCGTGCAGTGTAGCATAATGAAGACCGTCTTATAATGCGCCATCTTTGATGTTATTAACGTTTCTCTTTAATAATTACGTCATTACTTTCTGTACAATTTCGCAAGCACGTAGACTAAAGCTATATTCGGCAGAACTAATTAATTTTCATGATTTCCAATTTTAAGAGGAATTGTTGAGGCTGAATATTTTTGGTGAAAGATAATGTATTATAGCTATAAAATCGTGACAAGTGTGTTATAAAACAAAAAATATGAATATATAGTCTGAAAATAACCTTCGTAACTGATTGTGTAAAAAGAGAATGTCGATAAACTTTCAGCGTTCTTTATTGTTCATCAATTTTCAGGTTTATTACGCAAAATTTTAGCATTTCGCGGGAATGGATGTTCTAATTTTTTTGCGGGGACTTAATTTCGCGGATGAGGTCATAATAGCAATTTAAAAAAAATGTAAAATAAGTTGTCAAAAGGGTTCGGGGCCGAATGGCACTGTCTCATCGACTCTCGTTACACCGGTCATTTCTACACCGAGCGAGACAAAATGTAGTTTTGCATTTTAATTCAAAGCTCTTTCAACACAACTATAACGTCAGGTAGAATAAACACAACTAGATAAAAAACGAAACGAAATTCTAATTGAATTCAAAAAAGGCTGATTCTTCATCCGTTACATCCACTACTACTATTTCACTTCGTGGGGTGTAAGGAACTTTAAATTGTTCATCCGTAAGGCTGGAAAGAGAACTCAAATTCGGTTGATCATCTGCATTAGAGGCTGGGAGCAAAGAATCGATATCCTTGAAAGGGTCAACTGATTCGAGACCTTTGTCAGTTTTCCTTTATTTTTTCATCTTCAGTACTCGGTTGAAAAATTAGGCCTACAAAAAAGGAAGCCTCAGACTTTGAAAACAAAGAAAAACAAAAATTTAAAATTTCGCGGATCGAGCAATTTTTCAAAATTTTCGCGGGGACAAATTTTCGCGGATGGCCTGTTTCCAAATTTTTGAAGGGACATATTTTCGCGGATAGTACCCAAATCCGCGAAATGCGCGAAATTTAATCCCCGCGAAACTGCCCCATTCCCCCCTTGTTTAAGCAGCTGATAAACGATTTTACGACCATGGTGAAGCACTTAACAAATATAGCACCAGCAACCTTCTGTACAAAATGAGGTAACTAAATCCGTAATAAGCTCTCTGGCTAAAAGCATTTTTTTGAAAATACAAACAAAAAACATCCGCACAACCTTTCAACCTGGCGAAACCAAAGTTCATTTAAAAACAGAAGCTGATGAAAAAGTTGCACATAGTTGGAGCTCGAAAAAGGCGATTTTGTGTTTATTATACATTTTTAACTGAACATTCCTGCTGACTCAGCAATTTAGATAATAAGTCAAAAATCATTTTCATACGTGTTAAGGTCCATAATTTCGAGAAATAGTAAAGAAAATTTATATATATATAAAACACTGAGTAAATAATTCAGTTATTTGGACAGCTAAAAAAGGGTTACTGCCACCTTAATACCTAAAGGGTCTCCAAAAGCGTTGGCCCCGGAGTGGCTAGGGCTGAATAGGTATCTAAAAATAATATTTTAAGTTAAAATTGATAAGTATTTCATCTTTTCACACTCAGAATTATTTTAGTTCCGAACTCGACTAGGAATTAAATTTAAACCTTCCTAACTGCAAAGACTGCTGATCTCGGGCCCCCAAACTTCGGGGAATTACAATCGGATCTTTCATAACTCTTTCTACCAGCGAAAATTTTGTAATAATTCTTTCACAATTTTATTTTTATGAAGGTCGTAATCAAAGGCATATCTTTTAAGCCGTGTTGTCTTTTCTCATCCGCGAAATTAAATCCCGTCAATTTAGTTTCCTCCTAATTTTCTTCACGCCAAAATTTATTCATATATAACTCTGATACAAATTTTAAAACTAACGGTCAAAATACATTAAAAAGAAACTTCCATGGAAGCATAACAAAACGACATAAAAACAACCATAACGAACGAACAGCAACAACAAACGATAATAATAATTTATTAAAGAGTTAGATAAATTACCTAAGAATATAAATAAAACTGAGACAGCGAAAAAAATTCTACTAGAGTTACTCAAAACAAATTTTATGAAATTATGTACAACTTAGAGCGCACTGATGAACACAAAATTTCTACTTTACGTGCGAAGACTTTGCTGACAGAAACTTTTCAGAATTTGACCAAGACTTGCAAAGCTCAAGAAAGTTTCAGCAGTTCTCCAAAACAAGAAGTGCTGTACAAACACAAGAATTTGTTTTAAGAGCTTTGATGGCGGGTAAATATGCTTATTTGTAAATGAATAAATAATGCAGTTTTTACATAAAATTACATAGGAGCTCGCGCATAGCTCGAAAACCGTTGAATATGTTAGTATTCTAAAGAGAACAAAATAGAGAACATTTTTCATAAAAGGTTTAAAAAAAAAATAATAATTCGCAGAAACAATACTAAAATAGCAATAATTTAAAAAATAACGCTATTAAAGACGGCTCAAAAATTCTGCAACGGTTAACGGAAAGATCAAGCTGGACCCTCTAATTTATCTAGTAGCGATTCTACGTATTTCTTTAGTTGCACGCTGTCTTCCTCCACAAATCGCAATTCTTTCATTAGCTAATGCCGTAGCCGTAGGGCTTCTTGTTTATTTTAAAAAAACCTTCAAAATCTAAACTTTCTTTATCATTTTTGTCTGGAAATTGGTCGGCAAAAAGTAACTAAATTCAAAAATTAGAAAAATTTAGTCGGCAAAAAGTGACTAAATTTTGTCCAAGTGACTACTTTAATGGGATAAATTTTCGCGGGATTAAATTTCGCGGTTGAGCTCATCCGCGAAATTTTAGCATTTCGCGGGAATGGATGTTCTAATTTTTTGCGGGGACTTAATTTCGCGGATGAGGTCATAATAGCAATTTAAAAAAAATGTAAAATAAGTTGTCAAAAGGGTTCGGGGCCGAATGGCACTGTCTCATCGACTCTCGTTACACCGGTCATTTCTACACCGAGCGAGACAAAATGTAGTTTTGCATTTTAATTCAAAGCTCTTTCAACACAACTATAACGTCAGGTAGAATAAACACAACTAGATAAAAAACGAAACGAAATTCTAATTGAATTCAAAAAAGGCTGATTCTTCATCCGTTACATCCACTACTACTATTTCACTTCGTGGGGTGTAAGGAACTTTAAATTGTTCATCCGTAAGGCTGGAAAGAGAACTCAAATTCGGTTGATCATCTGCATTAGAGGCTGGGAGCAAAGAATCGATATCCTTGAAAGGGTCAACTGATTCGAGACCTTTGTCAGTTTTCCTTTATTTTTTCATCTTCAGTACTCGGTTGAAAAATTAGGCCTACAAAAAAGGAAGCCTCAGACTTTGAAAACAAAGAAAAACAAAAATTTAAAATTTCGCGGATCGAGCAATTTTTCAAAATTTTCGCGGGGACAAATTTTCGCGGATGGCCTGTTTCCAAATTTTTGAAGGGACATATTTTCGCGGATAGTACCCAAATCCGCGAAATGCGCGAAATTTAATCCCCGCGAAACTGCCCCATTCCCCCCTTGTTTAAGCAGCTGATAAACGATTTTACGACCATGGTGAAGCACTTAACAAATATAGCACCAGCAACCTTCTGTACAAAATGAGGTAACTAAATCCGTAATAAGCTCTCTGGCTAAAAGCATTTTTTTGAAAATACAAACAAAAAACATCCGCACAACCTTTCAACCTGGCGAAACCAAAGTTCATTTAAAAACAGAAGCTGATGAAAAAGTTGCACATAGTTGGAGCTCGAAAAAGGCGATTTTGTGTTTATTATACATTTTTAACTGAACATTCCTGCTGACTCAGCAATTTAGATAATAAGTCAAAAATCATTTTCATACGTGTTAAGGTCCATAATTTCGAGAAATAGTAAAGAAAATTTATATATATATAAAACACTGAGTAAATAATTCAGTTATTTGGACAGCTAAAAAAGGGTTACTGCCACCTTAATACCTAAAGGGTCTCCAAAAGCGTTGGCCCCGGAGTGGCTAGGGCTGAATAGGTATCTAAAAATAATATTTTAAGTTAAAATTGATAAGTATTTCATCTTTTCACACTCAGAATTATTTTAGTTCCGAACTCGACTAGGAATTAAATTTAAACCTTCCTAACTGCAAAGACTGCTGATCTCGGGTCCCCAAACTTCGGGGAATTACAATCGGATCTTTCATAACTCTTTCTACCAGCGAAAATTTTGTAATAATTCTTTCACAATTTTATTTTTATGAAGGTCGTAATCAAAGGCATATCTTTTAAGCCGTGTTGTCTTTTCTCATCCGCGAAATTAAATCCCGTCAATTTAGTTTCCTCCTAATTTTCTTCACGCCAAAATTTATTCATATATAACTCTGATACAAATTTTAAAACTAACGGTCAAAATACATTAAAAAGAAACTTCCATGGAAGCATAACAAAACGACATAAAAACAACCATAACGAACGAACAGCAACAACAAACGATAATAATAATTTATTAAAGAGTTAGATAAATTACCTAAGAATATAAATAAAACTGAGACAGCGAAAAAAATTCTACTAGAGTTACTCAAAACAAATTTTATGAAATTATGTACAACTTAGAGCGCACTGATGAACACAAAATTTCTACTTTACGTGCGAAGACTTTGCTGACAGAAACTTTTCAGAATTTGACCAAGACTTGCAAAGCTCAAGAAAGTTTCAGCAGTTCTCCAAAACAAGAAGTGCTGTACAAACACAAGAATTTGTTTTAAGAGCTTTGATGGCGGGTAAATATGCTTATTTGTTCTTAAAATGAATAAATAATGCAGTTTTTACATAAAATTACATAGGAGCTCGCGCATAGCTCGAAAACCGTTGAATATGTTAGTATTCTAAAGAGAACAAAATAGAGAACATTTTTCATAAAAGGTTTAAAAAAAAAATAATAATTCGCAGAAACAATACTAAAATAGCAATAATTTAAAAAATAACGCTATTAAAGACGGCTCAAAAATTCTGCAACGGTTAACGGAAAGATCAAGCTGGACCCTCTAATTTATCTAGTAGCGATTCTACGTATTTCTTTAGTTGCACGCTGTCTTCCTCCACAAATCGCAATTCTTTCATTAGCTAATGCCGTAGCCGTAGGGCTTCTTGTTTATTTTAAAAAAACCTTCAAAATCTAAACTTTCTTTATCATTTTTGTCTGGAAATTGGTCGGCAAAAAGTAACTAAATTCAAAAATTTAGTCGGCAAAAAGTGACTAAATTTTGTCCAAGTGACTACTTTAATGGGATAAATTTTCGCGGGGATTAAATTTCGCGGTTGAGCTCATCCGCGAAATTTTAGCATTTCGCGGGAATGGATGTTCTAATTTTTTGCGGGGACTTAATTTCGCGGATGAGGTCATAATAGCAATTTAAAAAAAATGTAAAATAAGTTGTCAAAAGGGTTCGGGGCCGAATGGCACTGTCTCATCGACTCTCTTACACCGGTCATTTCTACACCGACGAGACAAAATGTAGTTTCGCATTTTAATTCAAAGCTCTTTCAACACAACTATAACGTCAGGTAGAATAAACACAACTAGATAAAAAACGAAACGAAATTCTAATTGAATTCAAAAAAGGCTGATTCTTCATCCGTTACATCCACTACTACTATTTCACTTCGTGGGGTGTAAGGAACTTTAAATTGTTCATCCGTAAGGCTGGAAAGAGAACTCAAATTCGGTTGATCATCTGCATTAGAGGCTGGGAGCAAAGAATCGATATCCTTGAAAGGGTCAACTGATTCGAGACCTTTGTCAGTTTTCCTTTATTTTTTCATCTTCAGTACTCGGTTGAAAAATTAGGCCTACAAAAAAGGAAGCCTCAGACTTTGAAAACAAAGAAAAACAAAAATTTAAAATTTCGCGGATCGAGCAATTTTTCAAAATTTTCGCGGGGACAAATTTTCGCGGATGGCCTGTTTCCAAATTTTTGAAGGGACATATTTTCGCGGATAGTACCCAAATCCGCGAAATGCGCGAAATTTAATCCCCGCGAAACTGCCCCATTCCCCCCTTGTTTAAGCAGCTGATAAACGATTTTACGACCATGGTGAAGCACTTAACAAATATAGCACCAGCAACCTTCTGTACAAAATGAGGTAACTAAATCCGTAATAAGCTCTCTGGCTAAAAGCATTTTTTGAAAATACAAACAAAAAACATCCGCACAACCTTTCAACCTGGCGAAACCAAAGTTCATTTAAAAACAGAAGCTGATGAAAAAGTTGCACATAGTTGGAGCTCGAAAAAGGCGATTTTGTGTTTATTATACATTTTTAACTGAACATTCCTGCTGACTCAGCAATTTAGATAATAAGTCAAAAATCATTTTCATACGTGTTAAGGTCCATAATTTCGAGAAATAGTAAAGAAAATTTATATATATATAAAACACTGAGTAAATAATTCAGTTATTTGGACAGCTAAAAAAGGGTTACTGCCACCTTAATACCTAAAGGGTCTCCAAAAGCGTTGGCCCCGGAGTGGCTAGGGCTGAATAGGTATCTAAAAATAATATTTTAAGTTAAAATTGATAAGTATTTCATCTTTTCACACTCAGAATTATTTTAGTTCCGAACTCGACTAGGAATTAAATTTAAACCTTCCTAACTGCAAAGACTGCTGATCTCGGGTCCCCAAACTTCGGGGAATTACAATCGGATCTTTCATAACTCTTTCTACCAGCGAAAATTTTGTAATAATTCTTTCACAATTTTATTTTTATGAAGGTCGTAATCAAAGGCATATCTTTTAAGCCGTGTTGTCTTTTCTCATCCGCGAAATTAAATCCCGTCAATTTAGTTTCCTCCTAATTTTCTTCACGCCAAAATTTATTCATATATAACTCTGATACAAATTTTAAAACTAACGGTCAAAATACATTAAAAAGAAACTTCCATGGAAGCATAACAAAACGACATAAAAACAACCATAACGAACGAACAGCAACAACAAACGATAATAATAATTTATTAAAGAGTTAGATAAATTACCTAAGAATATAAATAAAACTGAGACAGCGAAAAAAATTCTACTAGAGTTACTCAAAACAAATTTTATGAAATTATGTACAACTTAGAGCGCACTGATGAACACAAAATTTCTACTTTACGTGCGAAGACTTTGCTGACAGAAACTTTTCAGAATTTGACCAAGACTTGCAAAGCTCAAGAAAGTTTCAGCAGTTCTCCAAAACAAGAAGTGCTGTACAAACACAAGAATTTGTTTTAAGAGCTTTGATGGCGGGTAAATATGCTTATTTGTTCTTAAAATGAATAAATAATGCAGTTTTTACATAAAATTACATAGGAGCTCGCGCATAGCTCGAAAACCGTTGAATATGTTAGTATTCTAAAGAGAACAAAATAGAGAACATTTTTCATAAAAGGTTTAAAAAAAAAATAATAATTCGCAGAAACAATACTAAAATAGCAATAATTTAAAAAATAACGCTATTAAAGACGGCTCAAAAATTCTGCAACGGTTAACGGAAAGATCAAGCTGGACCCTCTAATTTATCTAGTAGCGATTCTACGTATTTCTTTAGTTGCACGCTGTCTTCCTCCACAAATCGCAATTCTTTCATTAGCTAATGCCGTAGCCGTAGGGCTTCTTGTTTATTTTAAAAAAACCTTCAAAATCTAAACTTTCTTTATCATTTTTGTCTGGAAATTGGTCGGCAAAAAGTAACTAAATTCAAAAATTTAGTCGGCAAAAAGTGACTAAATTTTGTCCAAGTGACTACTTTAATGGGATAAATTTTCGCGGGGATTAAATTTCGCGGTTGAGCTCATCCGCGAAATTTTAGCATTTCGCGGGAATGGATGTTCTAATTTTTTGCGGGGACTTAATTTCGCGGATGAGGTCATAATAGCAATTTAAAAAAAATGTAAAATAAGTTGTCAAAAGGGTTCGGGGCCGAATGGCACTGTCTCATCGACTCTCGTTACACCGGTCATTTCTACACCGAGCGAGACAAAATGTAGTTTCGCATTTTAATTCAAAGCTCTTTCAACACAACTATAACGTCAGGTAGAATAAACACAACTAGATAAAAAACGAAACGAAATTCTAATTGAATTCAAAAAAGGCTGATTCTTCATCCGTTACATCCACTACTACTATTTCACTTCGTGGGGTGTAAGGAACTTTAAATTGTTCATCCGTAAGGCTGGAAAGAGAACTCAAATTCGGTTGATCATCTGCATTAGAGGCTGGGAGCAAAGAATCGATATCCTTGAAAGGGTCAACTGATTCGAGACCTTTGTCAGTTTTCCTTTATTTTTTCATCTTCAGTACTCGGTTGAAAAATTAGGCCTACAAAAAAGGAAGCCTCAGACTTTGAAAACAAAGAAAAACAAAAATTTAAAATTTCGCGGATCGAGCAATTTTTCAAAATTTTCGCGGGGACAAATTTTCGCGGATGGCCTGTTTCCAAATTTTTGAAGGGACATATTTTCGCGGATAGTACCCAAATCCGCGAAATGCGCGAAATTTAATCCCCGCGAAACTGCCCCATTCCCCCCTTGTTTAAGCAGCTGATAAACGATTTTACGACCATGGTGAAGCACTTAACAAATATAGCACCAGCAACCTTCTGTACAAAATGAGGTAACTAAATCCGTAATAAGCTCTCTGGCTAAAAGCATTTTTTTGAAAATACAAACAAAAAACATCCGCACAACCTTTCAACCTGGCGAAACCAAAGTTCATTTAAAAACAGAAGCTGATGAAAAAGTTGCACATAGTTGGAGCTCGAAAAAGGCGATTTTGTGTTTATTATACATTTTTAACTGAACATTCCTGCTGACTCAGCAATTTAGATAATAAGTCAAAAATCATTTCATACGTGTTAAGGTCCATAATTTCGAGAAATAGTAAAGAAAATTTATATATATATAAAACACTGAGTAAATAATTCAGTTATTTGGACAGCTAAAAAAGGGTTACTGCCACCTTAATACCTAAAGGGTCTCCAAAAGCGTTGGCCCCGGAGTGGCTAGGGCTGAATAGGTATCTAAAAATAATATTTTAAGTTAAAATTGATAAGTATTTCATCTTTTCACACTCAGAATTATTTTAGTTCCGAACTCGACTAGGAATTAAATTTAAACCTTCCTAACTGCAAAGACTGCTGATCTCGGGCCCCAAACTTCGGGGAATTACAATCGGATCTTTCATAACTCTTTCTACCAGCGAAAATTTTGTAATAATTCTTTCACAATTTTATTTTTATGAAGGTCGTAATCAAAGGCATATCTTTTAAGCCGTGTTGTCTTTTCTCATCCGCGAAATTAAATCCCGTCAATTTAGTTTCCTCCTAATTTTCTTCACGCCAAAATTTATTCATATATAACTCTGATACAAATTTTAAAACTAACGGTCAAAATACATTAAAAAGAAACTTCCATGGAAGCATAACAAAACGACATAAAAACAACCATAACGAACGAACAGCAACAACAAACGATAATAATAATTTATTAAAGAGTTAGATAAATTACCTAAGAATATAAATAAAACTGAGACAGCGAAAAAAATTCTACTAGAGTTACTCAAAACAAATTTTATGAAATTATGTACAACTTAGAGCGCACTGATGAACACAAAATTTCTACTTTACGTGCGAAGACTTTGCTGACAGAAACTTTTCAGAATTTGACCAAGACTTGCAAAGCTCAAGAAAGTTTCAGCAGTTCTCCAAAACAAGAAGTGCTGTACAAACACAAGAATTTGTTTTAAGAGCTTTGATGGCGGGTAAATATGCTTATTTGTTCTTAAAATGAATAAATAATGCAGTTTTTACATAAAATTACATAGGAGCTCGCGCATAGCTCGAAAACCGTTGAATATGTTAGTATTCTAAAGAGAACAAAATAGAGAACATTTTTCATAAAAGGTTTAAAAAAAAATAATAATTCGCAGAAACAATACTAAAATAGCAATAATTTAAAAAAATAACGCTATTAAAGACGGCTCAAAAATTCTGCAACGGTTAACGGAAAGATCAAGCTGGACCCTCTAATTTATCTAGTAGCGATTCTACGTATTTCTTTAGTTGCACGCTGTCTTCCTCCACAAATCGCAATTCTTTCATTAGCTAATGCCGTAGCCGTAGGGCTTCTTGTTATTTTAAAAAAACCTTCAAAATCTAAACTTTCTTTATCATTTTTGTCTGGAAATTGGTCGGCAAAAAGTAACTAAATTCAAAAATTTAGAAAAATTTAGTCGGCAAAAAGTGACTAAATTTTGTCCAAGTGACTACTTTAATGGGATAAATTTTCGCGGGGATTAAATTTCGCGGTTGAGCTCATCCGCGAAATTTTAGCATTTCGCGGGAATGGATGTTCTAATTTTTTGCGGGGACTTAATTTCGCGGATGAGGTCATAATAGCAATTTAAAAAAAATGTAAAATAAGTTGTCAAAAGGGTTCGGGGCCGAATGGCACTGTCTCATCGACTCTCTTTACACCGGTCATTTCTACACCGAGCGAGACAAAATGTAGTTTTGCATTTTAATTCAAAGCTCTTTCAACACAACTATAACGTCAGGTAGAATAAACACAACTAGATAAAAAACGAAACGAAATTCTAATTGAATTCAAAAAAGGCTGATTCTTCATCCGTTACATCCACTACTACTATTTCACTTCGTGGGGTGTAAGGAACTTTAAATTGTTCATCCGTAAGGCTGGAAAGAGAACTCAAATTCGGTTGATCATCTGCATTAGAGGCTGGGAGCAAAGAATCGATATCCTTGAAAGGGTCAACTGATTCGAGACCTTTGTCAGTTTTCCTTTATTTTTTCATCTTCAGTACTCGGTTGAAAAATTAGGCCTACAAAAAAGGAAGCCTCAGACTTTGAAAACAAAGAAAAACAAAAATTTAAAATTTCGCGGATCGAGCAATTTTTCAAAATTTCCGCGGGGACAAATTTTCGCGGATGGCCTGTTTCCAAATTTTTGAAGGGACATATTTTCGCGGATAGTACCCAAATCCGCGAAATGCGCGAAATTTAATCCCCGCGAAACTGCCCCATTCCCCCCTTGTTTAAGCAGCTGATAAACGATTTTACGACCATGGTGAAGCACTTAACAAATATAGCACCAGCAACCTTCTGTACAAAATGAGGTAACTAAATCCGTAATAAGCTCTCTGGCTAAAAGCATTTTTTTGAAAATACAAACAAAAAACATCCGCACAACCTTTCAACCTGGCGAAACCAAAGTTCATTTAAAAACAGAAGCTGATGAAAAAGTTGCACATAGTTGGAGCTCGAAAAAGGCGATTTTGTGTTTATTATACATTTTTAACTGAACATTCCTGCTGACTCAGCAATTTAGATAATAAGTCAAAAATCATTTTCATACGTGTTAAGGTCCATAATTTCGAGAAATA
>JASGCC010001537.1:0-35407 GCA_030067915.1 Hydractinia echinata | reverse complement strand
TCCGCAGAAACCTATGAACATGTCGACAAAACCCATCGACAAACGTCAGCTTTGAAGGAGGCCCTGCGAAAGGGCAAGGGGCATCTCCTACCTAAAAAATGCACGGAGGGCTTTGTCGACAAGGCTCCGGAAGAGGCTATCGATAAGGTCCATACCGAGTATGTACAGCGCGGAACTTCAGGAGAAGGGTGAGAAGACGGCCAGGGCACTGTCTACCCATGTGATCAGCCTCTACGCAAATTTGATCGGAAATGTGGTGGATATTGACTCTGTTGGCGAGCTACGTCGGGATATCGAGGAAGACCCCATCATCAAGGATTCCATGACAGACTTGGGGATTCTTGTGTACTGCACTATTGGGAGTTGTCTAGCACCCCTCTTGGTGGCGGGCCATATGGTCCGGCATATGAAGAAGAAGGTGCAGGAGGCGGCGGAGGATAAGGAGAAAGAGCCCTAGGGCCTACATTTAAAGGTTTCATAAGTCTTATGGCTTATAAGAAATGAGTGAAGATCTGAAACAAGAAGAGCGAGTCATTACAAAACCACTAAAGCATCCGGGAAGAGTTGCGCAGGGACACAAGTTGGCAACTATTAGTTAAATGGTAGATGTCGTGAGAGAACCACATACCTCAATTTTCACAGGACCCACCAGTTGCGGGAAAACGCAGCGTGTTTTGGATCTCCTCGAGCAGGAGTATAAGGGCACTATCACAACATCGTCATACTGTGTCCAACCCTACGGTGGAATACCACTTACCTTGAAAGGGCCTCACTCTGGAAGGACCCTTACGTGTTCCTGATAGACCCCAAAGATCAGCTCCTCGAGTGGATATCGAAATTGTCGTCGTTGTTGGCGGGCGAAGAGACGTTGTTTGTCGTTGACGATATGATAGCCGACGAGAGTCTCGACAAGCGGCGACAATCCCTACTTGAGCTGGCTATCAGTGGCAGGCATCGCAAGCACAGCTTGTGGCTATTAACCCAAGCTTACACGGCCTTGCCCAAAAATTTGAGGAGGCAAAAGAAGCAACTCTTCCTCTGGTATCCCTCGGAAAGGAGTGACATGAAATTGATCGACGAAGAGACAAACCTAATAACGGAGTGGTCGGATATCAAGGCTGGCTTGGAAAATTCAAAGCACGCATGCTTGTACGTGAGGTTGGAGCACCCCAGGAGTTGGAAGATTCTCGATTGATCCCGGTTGAGCATGTCTATAATAGAAAATGTCTTCACAACTCGTCTTATTCAACGCAATACCTGCTGGAGCTATCGAGACCTTATTTGATGAGCACTCGCAACCTCATTTCAAGCGTGCTGATCTCGGTAGATATTTAGGGATCATAAAAGTTAGAGACTCATTCAGAGATTTTCCTGCCAAACTTTATCGTACCCGTAACACTCTAGGGGGCGCATGATGTCTTCGTCACCCTTGGGGGTGCTCTAGAGATTGCTGCCAAATCAAGAAAGCCGAAAGCCGTTGAGCTTATGAAGTGGCTTGCTGGAAAAGGCGTCGAAAAATTACAAGATGAGGTCAGGGAGCAGTGCAAGCTAATCGAAGAACATCGCCAGGCCCTGGAGGATAGGGATGGGGCCCTGGCCTTACTCGGCGATGATCTAGAGGATAGGGATAGACAACTTATGGTGTTGGGGGATGACCTCGAAGACAGAGACAACCAAGTCCTGGCACTCGGGGATGAGGTCGAGGAGCGGGATCGACAACTTACGGCACAGACCCAGGAAAATGCGAGGCTTCGACAAAGGCATGTACCCCATGCTCAGGACCCTGTAAAAGACAACGTCATCATAATACACTGCAAGCCCACCACACAAAACGACGACGAATAACATCATCTTCCCTATTACTGCACGCGTGTACAGAGGCGGAATATTAGCAAGAAGAGGAGATGGTTAAGTGATAAATACCCAGGCGCGGAGGAGATTGTTGGCATAGACAACCCCAACGGTATACAAGCCTTTAATCGTTTTGAAATTGATGGACATGTGGAGCGGTACGGAAACCATTTCAGGCTAATCGACCATACCCGGGCTGACCTGTATGACCTCGGTATTCCGGCACTATGGGATTAGGCAGACGGTAAATTTTAACTACTTGCGGGGTAGTTAAAATTATATGCAAAAGTGGGGCATCTCCCAGGGGCCCCGATTAGGTGACGCTTTCGCTGACCTCCAATGGGTGGACAGTCTAAAGCGGAACCCCTTTTGGAATGGGTTGTAGAAGAGGTGCTACCCATTCCCCATCTCTTGACCACTTCCCCAGAGGGTCAGAAGCGGAAGAATCGTGAAAGAAAAAAGATGGAAGCATACATAAAACAAAATCAATTTACAATCAAATACGATATCAGCATACCTGTACTACATTGCTGTATCAAGGTAGGGTCGGTGACTGGATATTGCCCTACCTGCATGGAAAATTTCAGGTATCGAGATGGACCCTACTACGAGGGGTTTGAATATAAAACCGTCAAAGAGCTTTTAAACAGGCTAGCGTCAGGCGAAAAAACGTGTGGTACAATTGCAAAAAGAGAGTTTGACAAGAAACTCGGGAAGAAAATTAAACGCCTAGGGCTCTATATTATTCAAAAGGATAGGAACAACTACAGGATGCTCTGCTACCAGGTCATCAAGGATAGGGACTTGAAGCTGTCGCATTTGGCCGACATAGAAACAATAGGTAATATACTCAACTTTCCGATACCGGATAGACGTCTAGTCGATATTGATTTGGAAAATGAACCCAATGTCATCAAAGGTATCGTCTATGGATACCCGTTCTATACCCTACATCATTTGGATTATCTGCGGGATCCGAATGTTGATTTTGACGATGAAGACGACGATGAAGACGACGATGAAGACGACGATGAAGACGACGATGAAGATGAATAGAGGAACTCGTGAAAGCATATTACCATTCTTTGATAACCTCCGGGGGTACCTGAACATCCTCTGGTGTAAGCAGGCGATGCGACAGCCTACGAGATTTTTGTGAGTCACAAGAGTCACAAAATTTACTGATACCACGCTTCGGCATGGCATGCCGGGGTAGCAACTGAATGAGTAGCCTTCGGACTCGAGAAATTTACCACTCTTTGACATGCTCTGGAGGCACCTCAACATCCTCCGGTACCAGCATCAACTCTTCTGACACGAAACTTCTTTCGGGTCCACCTTCAAGATAATACAACAGACGACTACCCGCTACAATGCGGTCCAACCTTTACGTTTTTTTACTCCAAAAGGCGTCGGTAGCGCGTCTCTTTTGATCACCATGCTACTCCCCTGGTTGTAGCAGGTAGAGGTACAGCCCATCCTCGGGTAAGGGTTTCTCTTGCCCGTCAGGACGGAGCCGCAGGCGATCGGGGTATTCTTCACTTTTCGCAAGTGGGACCTCATCGAGTTTAATCGCCCTGTTAGGTTTCATGTCAATCATGGCAGTCTTGGTATTGTTGAGACTGTTGACGATGGTGTACAGATGCTTGACCCATGTACTACTGGGCTCGCCAGAGACCAGCTCTTGTGCATCCTGAGGTTTGAAGAGCCTCTCCGCAAGCACCTTGTTGTAGGATTCGACAAATGCTGTGAATGTTTGATGGTACTTAGTGGTTGCCCGCTTAATCTCGACCCCGTTGCTTTCTAGTAGCTTGCTCACGTCTGCCTTGAACTCGGACCCGTTGTCGCACTGGAAGGTCTTTGGGTAGCGGAGAGGTCCCGCTTTGCCTCCCGGCTTCGCGTATATATCCTTGATCATCTCGGCAACCTCGCTAGCCTTCTTGGTACGTAGGGGTCTGGCTACTTTGTAGCGAGAGGCCACGTCAATGCCTGTCAGGATGTATTTGTACGTCTTGTCGTACAACTTGTACGGGGAATGTACAGCAGATCGAACTGGTGCATCTCATTAGGTCTGGTAATGAGGGTAATCAATGCGTTTTGGGCCTCTGATATGTCGTAGCCACAACAGTTGACGAGACAGCCAGTGGGTGACTAGTTTTTTGGATAGACCAGCCTCCGCAGCAAGTAATTTGATAGCCTTCCGTCCAGTCCAGAGATGCTCCGGGGTATAGTAGATTTGGCTGAGTTTTTCAGCTCCGGGCTTCGTAACGATATGTAGTGATGCTTTTGACATGTTAATTTATACCTGTCAACGCACGTTCCTACAAATACTTGTACGCGACCACCCCCAGAAGGGCTAAGGATCCAACGATGAATGTGAGCTCGCCATCTTGTTGTTGCTTGGAAGGTGTGTAAAAATTCTTTAGTTGCGGTGCACTCTTTTCAGAGGCAATGTAGTATTGGTACAGGTCGTCATCGAGCTCCTTCAAGCTCTCTCCAGCTTGCCTTTTCAACTCTCGTTGCTTGCCGAACCAATCCAGTTTAGCCTGCCTATCCCTGATGCAGGCAGCCTGCGCAGTATTTAACTTTTCCATTGCTTCGTCGTGCCTCTTCCTCTCAGCCTCCCCATGCCCCGAGAGTTTAGAAAACACAAAGTTGGTCCCGCTAAACGCTAGGGCGTTGATTAATGCACCTCCGGCCATAATTGCCAAGGTTGCCATTTATTCAGTATTCGACGGAGTGGAATCGCCCATCTAAGATGTTCAGCTGAGCATCCATCAGCAAGTAGACGTAACAGCGTATGTCTCCAGTCCCATCAGCTTTCTTGGACATATGTAACGTGATACCATCGCTAAGCCTTTGTAGGGGTCTTCCCGAACCATGTAGGGTATGGTCGGGAGAGGCTCTGAAATCGAGGAATAACGCATACCGTTCGTTGAAGAATTGGCCAATCGTTACCGAAGAGTCGTGACTAGCAAAGAGATTGGTAATCTGCTCGAGATGGTCCCTGGGGAGCATGGCATGCGAGTACAACTCGTTAGGTTCACCCTCCACAGTGATCGAGATCTTGTCGATCTTGGGGTTGTAAAAGACCTCGTTGACACCAGCGTAGGCCTTCACTTTCCCGGGGTCGATGAACAATAGCAAGACACCTTTCAATGACTTGGCTGGTGTATCGATTTGGAGGTTGTAACTCGTCTCCTGTTTTTTCATCGTGACAACCTTGCTACGGAGTATGCGTTCGTAGGGTAGTGCCAATCTTGCATACCTTGACATCATGGCGCTCGCCAGGTCTTCGTGGGTGATCTTGTCAAACTCCAACTTGATGTTGGTGATTTTATAGGTAGCGTCGGCTGCCTTGGCTGCCGTAGATCCCACGGCTGCCGTGCCTCCATCTTTTATGATGTCGTTATGCGGTGCGAAATTTACGACGAATTGGAGTCGGTCATGAAGCCCTGTCTGGTAAAAAGGCAGGTCTCTGGTGAGTTCAAACATCTTACCGAGAGGGATGCAAAAGGTGTTGCCATACGCCGCAGCGATGGCCTTCTCTTCGTCTGTTCCAACGTACTCAGTAGCCTTGACCTGCAGGGCTCTGATGGTACCGTCATTGGGGTTGATTCCCTCTAGGATCAGGTTGTTCTCCCGATCAAACTTGGGCGGCCACAAGTCTCTGTAGGTAGCGAGCACATTGTAATCGCTTATATTCTGCACTTCGTTACCGTTCAAGGTTATACGAAGATTTCTCACCAAGCTTTTACCGATGTTGCTGACTAGGGTACGCTTCGTGTTGGTCCCCGTTAGTGTCAGGTCAAACAGGAGCCTCAGGCTGCCGGGGAATAGGACATCGTTCTGTCCTAGGTTGGGAAGATCGACGTACAGATCCTCATTCTGGTTAATAGTGCTTGGCACGTGGCTTATCTGTACTCTTTGACGGCGTCCTTTGATACCAAAGAGCTGCTTCGTTTCTGCATAACGATCGAGCTTAGTTCCAAAGGCACTCATGTTTATATTGGGGAATCTTCTAATAAAATGGCTGATAATCAGGCATTTACGCATGAAGATGATATTGAAAAGACTGGTGGGGATTATGATAGGCCTGATGATGGTACACAACAGCTTCCATCAACACATCAACTTCCATCAACCCCGGGGTCGAGTCCAACAATACAACAACATTTTGAGGGGGACATCGCGGACGAGGCCAATAGGTCTTTTTTGGAAGATAAGGTCAAGGATCTATACGCGACACTTATGAGTAATCCGAGATCTTGGGAATTAAAAATCCCGATGATAATCCAAGATTTCACACTTCGTGGGAATCGTTTATATTTCAAAGGCATAGATGTTAGCAAAATGATCTATAAAGAGAATGGCTTTGAATTAAGGTCATCCAGGTCTATCTAAACAAACTTGAAGGTAGACCTCGTGCGCGGCTTGGGTTTTACCGACTATACCACCGGAACACCTAACAAGGGTAGTAAGGCATAGGCCCAGAACCTTATAAATGACGCCGATGTCCTTGTATTAAATAAGGCCCCGGATAAAGAGGAGGGGGATGAGATATTCGAGATGAAAACGGTGGAAACTATAGATGGCATTTAGAATTTTGCATTTGAAGTGGATGGGTTTATCGATACCTCATTTGCAGGCATCGACGGCGATGCCACCGAGGTCCCTGATATGAAAAAATAAAGCTAGAAATTGAAAACCTACAGGATAACATTAAAAAATTGAAGGGTGATATTATTAAATATGATAGCGAAATTAATACAAAAGAGGCTAGGGTGAAAGAACTCAAGAAGCAGAAGGCTGGGGTGAAAAGGGATAAGGATATCGCCGATCTTGGGAAGGATATTGATAAATTGAAGAAGGATAAAAAGGCCGTGCTGGATAAACATGGTCTACTTTCCTTAGAGATTTTTAAGCATCTGAAAAATATCAAGGCCGAGTTGATGAAAATCGCTGGGGATGATACATCCCTGCTGGAGAAGCTAAAGATACTCTTCAAGGAGCAAGGTCTTACCATTGCAAGTGTGGTCTCTGCTGTGGGTCTACTAATTTCCACCATCGTACTCGCAATTACAGGTGGAGGTTCCGCGGCGGGTGCTGCAGGAGGAAGTGCCGCAGGGAGGGGGTTTGTTGAGAAGCAGCTTGAAAGGCTCGGAAAGTTTTTGAAATACCTAGCAGGTAAGGCAGGTGCTGCATTGCCGGGGATAATGGTACGGTTGTCTCGTTCTTTTTGAGGGTAGCGGCAACTGTCGCGGAATACGTGGAAAAACATCTGTACATGGCAATCGCTGCTGCTGCAGGGTTTGTTGTGTTCTACGTTGGGAAGGGTAAGAAATCGTAGATCTCGAGTCTAATGTGTTGATCAACAAATTAGACCTATTTTTTAAGCCAGATATAGGCAATGATTAACCCTACCCCTGTCGTCATTAATGCGGCCTTGGTATCCTCATGCGGATTTTTCCCGGTTCCTAGCATACCCGACCGGGTGTAATTTGAAATTACTCCTATCTCATGACGTGAAGTAGTGATATCTGTCACCATATGTCTGATGGTATGCTCGGTATGCCCAATGGGTGCGGCATGCTTGATAGCTTGCTCCTTAGGGGATGCTTTGCCTCCGGGCTTCGCGATAGTAGCTGCCACATGCTTGATAGCCCGCTCCGTAGGCTTCACAATAGGTTTGCTATTCACATCAACCTGGGTCTCCACATTGACATTGGCGGGCGCGATCAAGATGTTGTTGTTATACCCCACAATCTTGCCTATGCGGAGGTTCATGTCTGAGGGCAGCATGTACACACTGGGCATGACGGCGAAGTTTACCGGAGTTCGAGCATATTGCAGCACCTTCTGGAACTCCGTAATATCATGCCCTACGTTCTCTTGACGCTGTACCATGGCTTCAAACTTTTGCATCAGGATTTGCCGGGCCGTATAGTTGTCGGCACCTGAGCCGCGTAGGGATGCCTTTGCCCTTGCTTGGGATCCAAGCAACAAGACCACGTAGACGCGAATACTCTCACTTAGCTTGGTCAGGCCCTCTGATGTCAAGCCTTGACTTGTTGGCATGATGAACTTGGCCCAATCACCCTCAACTTGGGGCCACCATCTACCATTGGTGAGCGAGGCACTTACCGACTTTGTCTTGTACAGACCGTTGGGGTCCGCACCATATTCGCGACATACCTGCGCATACCCAGAGGTGGAGTAGGGGATTTTGTACTGACTAAAACCATCGTTAAAGGAATGTGTACCTTCATCCTTGCCAGAATGCGACGCGTGTGGTAGTAGACATGGAACTTGAAGATGGAGTTGACAAGCGGTACGAAGCCTGTTAGGTGCTTGGCGGAGATGCCTAATGCAGTGCTCGCGCAATGAGTGGCGATGTTCACCTGGATGTTCCAGTAGTCCAAGGCTTGACCTCTTGTCCATCCCTGAATGACAGGGTCGTTCAGGTAGGTTGTGGTAACCTTGATTGGGTATTTGGTGAACTCGGGGAATGATACGGAAATGTGTGAGTCTGTAGACACGTACAGGTCCTGATGCTCCAAGTTAGTTACACCAAGTGGCCATTCACCCCTGTTGGATTGGTACTTTGCCTTTGGGTTGTAGGAGTAGATATTCATCGTTTCTTTTAAAGAAACGATGAAACAACTGTACATCACCGATATATACAGCCCCACGATATTCGAAGACTACCTAGGACAGGATACAAGGATTGCCCTGAAATTGATCAGTATTCGACCTACGTGGCTGATATTTACAGTAACAACGACTTCGCCATCCGTAAGGTAGGGCCCGACCAGACAGTGACCCGGATCGAGATTATGAACGGCCTCTACAAGATCGAGGATTTGGCGGCTATCGTCAACAGTCAGGCAGGGGATAAGATCAAGCTGTTTGTCCTGAAAAATGGACTCTGTAGGCTACGTGTCAGTGACGGGTACACGGTGGTGTTTGGTCGACATCTGCATGAACTTCTGGGGCTTAAATTCGATCCCGCTACTAAGTACTATCAGGCGGGTGACTACGACAGCTTCTACAAGACTGATGTGTACCATAGGCTGAGACTCGTTTGCACTCAGTTGGATGAGGATGACTGCCTACGTGGGGCAAAAAGTCTAAAATTCTGGCTTTTCTTCCCACCAAGGAATTAAACGCAGGGGGAGACATGCTGACCTGGTGTTTTGACACTGCAATCTACCTTCCTTTGAAGGGTCAACAGACAGACTGGAGTTCATGCTGACAGACGAGCATCATCATGAGAAGAATGTCTCGTTCACAGGGCTAACGATGCAAATCCTGGTAGAATAATAAATGGCTGAAATAACGAAGCTTTACCCAAATTTAGTACCGAGTGCACCTGAGCACGATAGTATACACGAAAGTCAGGTCTACAGACTGAAGAAGATCGAAGACATTGAGATATTTTTCCGGGAAGAGATCAAAGAGCGAGAAAAACTCTACAAAAAGTTCAAGCTTTGGGGGATGGGGCTTCGCTATGCTGATCATGGCATGATTGCTGTTACTGTCATCACCTCCGCAGCGGGTATTTCCACGCTTGCCACAGGATTCGGAGCCCCATAGCCATTGGTCTTGAAGGTTTGAAGAATGCTTCCAAAAGGATACAGTACAAAGTGCACAAACATGAGTGCATCAAACTCCTAGCTGAATCGAAGCTAGACACCGTCTACGAGAAGATCTCCAGAGCGATCCAAGATGGTACAATTTCAGACGATGAGTTTACTTGGATCATGCAGGAAAAACAACGCTACATGGTGCTCAAGGAGCAGATCCGACAACGAACGAAACAGGCCGTGAATGCCATCAACGAGAATGAACGCGCAGAGCTGTTGGCACAAGGCAGGGAAGAAGTCAAAGAGGAGCTTTTGAAAAAACTTCAATCTGCGGAGTATGTCAGCGGTATCTAGAGTCTCCACCTGCCTATTCAGCGCCTTACCTGCGCGTATAGTGGTACTCATAATCGATCTCGCAATCGATCACTTCTCCCGTATCTTGATCGATGAGCAAGTCGCCATCATGCACGACACGTCGCTGTTTTTTAGCGGGATCCTTCACATAGTGTTCAAGATTTTTCTCCCATGCAATCTTAGTACAAGGCTCGCAGTAAGGCCCGTCTGTTTGTGTTGAAACCACCTTGTACTTGGCCTTGCTAATTGCCTCAACAAGAGTGGCCTTCTTCATCGTAGAGTAACGAGGAATGTGCAGTGATTTTGCTTCTTTTCGAAGTGCGTTCATGTTAGCGTTCATGTTTGTTGTAGGGTTGAAGTCAACCCTACAAACCTTTGCATCCACTACAAGTCGCTGAAGCTCTCGTCATCGGGGTCACTAAGGTGGCGAGCGCCGGTATCCAAGGGGTATTGCGCATGCGTTGATTTATGGGAATTTCCCCTCAAAATGTGTATCTAGAAATTTTATGAGAGTTTGACCGTGATTTTGGAAAAAGTGTGGTCATCCTCCATCCCTACTACTACTGCTTCGATGAGTTCGGTGTACTGGGATATGATGTTGTATGTGAATTAGGGTATATAAAAGCAGATAATATTTATCCTGTTCAAGGCCCCGAATCTCCCTGTCAATATCAAGACGGTCTATCTCGTGCTCGATAACAGAGTCCTTGCATTTGGTATGCCGCCTCTCCCTCGCCTTAGCCAGGCAACCCATACAACTCTTCGTTCGACCATTACCCCTAATCTTGAACATGTCCAGGGTTAACACTTTTTTGCATTTAGAGCAAATCTTATTCATTTACTTGAAGGTACTCGCCCTGTCAATGGCCCTTGACACATCTGCAAGTGTTGTTCTATTTTACCTCTTAAGGCAAAATAGAAACATTACCATGCGGTCTATTTAGAGGGTATCAGTGACTTCTTATACCATCCCTGTTTGATGGCATATTCGTCGAATAGGATTGCTGCTGTCATATACCCGGCTAGCTTCAGGCCGTCCTCCAAGTCCATCTTTGCCCCGGGCCTGGAAACCCCCAAGGCCTTTTTTGCACCCATAGCGATCAGGATAGTGTACGATACCAACCTGACAGACTCCCATAGTGAATCAATGACCATCGTCTCCTTCGGACCCATATTGCTGTCATCATGTTTGCTTGCCATTTATTAAGTGTCATTTTTTAGAAAAAGTATTGCATCTTAAAGATATCGATATTTGGTTGAGATTTGTCCTGTTTTCCCTGCTGAGGTTCTGGATTAGTCGCTGACATGTTAGATTCATTTTTGCCACCCCTGCCAAATTTATACCAGACACCGACCCCTATCGTCAACACGGCAAGCGTACCTACACCATAAAGATGTACATTCGTTGACCTGCTAGAACCTGTCACAGGTTCTGGAACATATTGTGAAGGTTCTTTACCCACGTTCTTTTGTAGGTCGATCTTGTTCTAACGATTCCATTCAGCAAGTCTCTTACTTGCAGCAATACCACCCTCATTTTTCTTGGTTATGGTCCTTTCCTGTTCTTGTTTCTGCTGAATCTCTTCACCCATTTTATTATAGTACCGTCGTCTTAGGCTGTTCCTTATCCACCTCCTCCTCCGCCTCATCCTTCTTTTTACCCATATGCCTCGCGGTATGTCCTGCTACCAGTAGTGGGGCTAAGCACCTCCCAAATGGTACAGTACACGAGTATTCCCAAATCCGTCATAGAGTCTCGGATTATAGGATCCTCTTCAATGTCCCGACGTAATTCATCTACATTGTCGATGTCGACAAAATTCCCGATCATGCTAGCATATAAACTGATCACATGGGTAGACAGTGCCCTAGCTGTTTTCTCACCCTTTTCGTGGAGTTCTCGCTGTATGTAGTCGGTATGGACCTTGTCGATGGCCTCATCAGGGGCCTTGTCGACAAAGCCCTCTGTGCATTTTTTCGGAAGTAGGTTCCCTTTACCTTTCCTCAGGGCCTCTTTCAGGGCTGACGCTTATCGATAGGTTTATCTATCTGCTGATAGGTTTCTGCAGAGGCTGTGTCGAATACCTGTGCAATCTCGGACATCCTTTTTATTATACGTCTATATTTGAGGAAGCAAAACGCGATCATGACATAGGGGAGGATTATGACTATATACAAACATGCCTCCATTTTATTTCTCTGTAGCCTCTGGCAAGCGTTGAAATTTGATCGGGTTGTACGATCCGTTTGTCATCTGCCCTGTTGAGTGCCAGCTTGTTCACCTCCTGGATATAGACCTTATGGTTCTTATTTTGAATTAGGACCTGACTCTTGTAGACGTCAACGCCCTCTTCCAGACACTGCCGGTAATCGTCGAAAGTGATGGATTTTTCGGTGACACACCTCTTCACACCCTTCGCTTTGCGAACACCGCCTTCTTTGGTAAGGCTCTTGTACGCATATAGCTTGGCCCTCAGGGTGATGAACTCTGTCATGATTTTACCACCCAGCTCATCTTTCATCAGGCCTACCACCTTCTTATTCTTGCCTATTGGGAGAGGCCTTCCATCATCAGGATTATAGGCACTCGTATCGAAACGTGCTTCAACATCCCGCGCTATATCCTTGTAAAAGTCCTTCGTTCTGATGTGGTAAACGAAGCTGTCCGTGTCCATGTAACAGAGTTGGAGCTTGCTACCGTATTTGGACAGCATGAAATCGTAGTGAAACTCGTACATGACCAGCTTTCTCAAATTCAATATAGCCTGGCCGATGTATGTGGGCTTATTCATCTTCACCTCGGTCTTACCCATCTCCACACCTAGTAGGTTTTTGCTGAACCTGCTTACGCCCTTGAAATTAGGCTTCATTACGAGCTTCATGTACTTGTTCTCATTGGTGACCAGCTGAATGTTGCGGTGATTGCGTATATTTTCCATCGTCTTTCCGAAGACCGAGAGGTCCATGAGCTTATAGAAATCCTTCTCAAACTCATTCTTTACGTTTGTTCTCAACCACGTGTTGTGATCAATGTACCCCAATTCAAGCCCATGTTTTATAGCCTCGTAAAGAGCTCTTATATGTACCACATATCTGCGCTTGTCTTCCAAATTCGGTACCAGTTTCTCAACCTTATGGACTAACATGCGTTCGGGTAGAAACGGCAGCTCATTATGTTTCTCATGTAGTTCCTTGGGGTAATCGATATCTACCTCCAAAATGTACCCATGCTTATTATCCTCAACGAGCTTACCAATCCTCTTTTTGGTAAATGCCTCTACGTTCGATATCCATTTGAAGCCATCCGTTGGCAGTTCTTGACGCATCGCCCAACCGTACAGCTTGTTTGCGTCGAAATACTGGAGGTAGGATGATTCAACCTCCGGATCGTATTGGTCCCCCATGTACCTGTTATTCGCCTTGGCATAACGGTGTACAGCTTGGACTATACCTCCACGTATACCTTTTTCGAACATCAATAGCATGTCGGGGTCCGTAAGGAGTTCTAGCTTTATACCCGTAAAATTCAGTGCTGTTTTCCAGGCGAGACCGGGTGCACTGTAGAAGTGCGCGGGATCAAGATTGTAGTTTGTCAAGCACACGTCTCGAAACGTTTCAAACGCGTCGGCTAATAGCAGGACGTCTATGGTCAGGTAGATGTCATGGTAGTCCCCCATGGTGACGCCATCACCCTCTGGGGTAATGACATTCCATACTTTTTTAGCATATTCATGGTCCCTGTCACTGATACCCTTCATATTCAGCTTGCTGTAGAATGCCTCCTTTGAAGGTAGCTCCAACTTTTCGAATCGCTGCCATCCATCCATATACTCATAGAGGTACACGCCTTTTCTCACCATTAGTCTGAAGGTATCATTTTTGTCGATGAACTTTGCCATGGACGGTACGTTTGCCTTTACCTGGTCCCGATTAAGCTGCTTGGTGGTATTCGAGTTGCAATTTTTACAGTAGAATTTTGCCATGTATTCAGCGTCTATGCTCTGGAATTCAAGACAGGTATCTGCACACTGCTGGCATTTCATACCGGTGGCGTTTGTTCCAATGAGATTGCTTGCTAATTTGTATAACGAGGATGCCATAAACCTACAGGAATCTATGAACCTAATCTCAATCTTTTTGTACACCTCCCCATCACAATATCCCATACCTCCAAGTGGCACCTTAATTTTCACGTTGAAATATATTTCTCCGGGTTCTCTGCAATACATCCGATGTCCTGGGTGTCATACTTCTCACCTAATTCCCGTATGAACAGATGTGCGTCGTACCCCGAGAGATTGTGGAATATGATGGGAATATGGCTGGGTATCTTATACTTTAAATTACAGCTGTTATGGGCAGCGCCCCTATATAGCCCCGTATAGTGACAATGGTCCCTGACCTTACGGTTATTTTCACAGTCATCAAACGGCTTCATGCAGATATGGCATTTTGATGCCTCGTCATGTTCCCTTTTCAGGACCTCTGTTAGAGATAGCATGTCCTGCTGAGGGTAGGTATAGTAGAGACGCTTCACCTCGTCCTCCAGATGGTTGACGAAGCGGGTGACGCAATCCTTGCCGCGGTACACCGTTAGGGGATCTGGTACATCCCCATAGGCAAAGGTACTATACGTGCACCAGCCGGATGGTATATGTTTGTTCAGCTTTTTCGTCTTGGTCTCCCTCCATTGGTATCAATAAGCTTTCAAAATCGGCATATATTGCAAATGGTACTTTAAGTTGCATCTGCCCATCCCTATAGTATAGCAATTTTTCGGCCTCTGTTGGCATCGTAATTTTAACAGCCCCGTGGTCTATACAATACCTATAATGTTTGTCCCTCGATTCAGATGTGGGAAAGCCCTGTAGGCAGCTTTAGCAAAAATGCATTGCATTCCTATTACTCGAGATCTCCTTGCCCAGGAGCCTCGATAAACTTGACAGCTGTATAGTGAGTCTTTTTATCATCTGTGATAAGTAATAGGGTCACCACTTTGGTACGTCCGTTGCGCACCGATCGACGTAGGATGTTGATCTTTTTTCCCGTTAAATATAGGACATTTACCGCAATGTCGGGGTTATTCGCCTCAAATTTGTATATACTTTTGATACTTGTTGGGAACTCTATACCTTGTTAATTGTAGAGGTCTACGTAGGGTTTCAGCTTGCCGATTCTTTGTGGATCTTTTTCAATCTCCTCATGGTGTAAGGATGCTATAATGGCCCATTTGAAACACTCCTCATCTTCATTTTTTGGATTAATAATTGTCTTTTTCGAAGCTACCCATTTAGGTGCTTGTATATACGACGAGCCTCTTGTTAGTCTCAATTTGTGAAAGTCTACAGCAAGGTGTAGGATTCGACCGATCGTAAAGTCACTTTTGGGTAAAGCTGGATTTTCCACATGTGTTTTAACCTGGGCAAACATTGTATCCAGCATATCATCTACGTTGCTACCTTGGAATACTGAGGTCATATTACTATGGAATACTTTATTCGCCTCCTCATACTTGTCCTTGGTTCCCTCTATTGGCTTCTTCCACATGATCCATAGTGACAGCTGTATCTTTGCCGACCCCATATCTTCTACCTGCCCCTCAACCAAGGTTTTCACGTTTGGTCGCACCATCCCTATATACCCGTCGACGACCGCTCCTCCTATACCGGGAATGCGGAAACTTCGGAAGGTCCTATGGTGAGCATGCTTATGTTTCTGGGGGGTAGAATCTTCCCCAGGCTGATCGTGGGGATTTTGGATGTCTTCAATATAGTCTTCCTCGGCCTCCTTTTCTACCTCATTATGAAGTGTAGGTTTTGTGTTGGCTACTATGCCATAGAGTCCCATCACCCCACGTTTAAAAACTGCATAGGTCCTCTTGGCCCCCTCCTTTATAGGTTTGGGGACAGCATCAACTAACCAATTGTACCATCCCTTCATCCCATCTCTTACAACAGAACGATTTTTTGACAGCTCCTGTTTCTCGAATATATCCATCTCGGATGGGGGTAATAGCCAGTTGTGCCATTCCTGGATTTTATCCCCCATAGTTTGACGGGTCTTGACCATCTCCTGTTTCTCGAAGAGGTCCATATCCTCTTGTGCTATAGGTCTGACTAGTTGTATAACCTCCCTAGGTTGCTCCTCCAACATATCAACTAATTCAGCCTTGCGTAGTCTATAATACCCGGATAAGCCACGGCTTTTTGCGATATCACGTAACTGTTTTACGGTGTGTGTATTAATCTATATTGTATGATTTTTACTTTCCCAGAGGATTTCATTCTACTCGATCTAGCGTGTCTTTATTGCGCATGCGTTGATTTTTAATGATTATTAGTATCATTAGGGAATTACCTCTGCGCTAGAATTCTAACTCATTTGATGTATTTAATGACGTCATCACTTACTAGGGAATTACCCCTACTCAATACCGCATGATAGGGACTTTACCCTACTAAGTATTGCATAATAGGGATTTATTGTGACTTGCTGTGACGTGTGCGTGCGCCTGCGCCAGAAGGAACATTTCCCTATCTCTACTTTGTGGGAACTTCCGTCTATTTTCCGAGACAGCGATCTAAAGTGTTTAAACCTCAGGAAATTTCGATTTACAGCTTGTTAAGAACGATAGTCGGGATAACACGTACTTACAGTCATGTTCAAAATATTACTGGATAATTGCATAATTTCGAAGATTTTTCCCACAAACAATGATTTACGGTGTTTCAATACTGTACTCACGAACTGTGAACTTGCCACTTGTCAACGGACGGAGTTACGACTTCGGATCTTAGGTTAATTGGTTAGAGCAAAAACATTTCTGCTAACGTCAGCATAAGCATTTATTTCGTTTCCCTGTACTTTCTTGGGACGGCATTTTATATCTTTAAAGAAGCAGGCAAGATGGCCGAGCGGTCTAAGGCGCTGGTTTAAGGCACCAGTCACTTCGGTGGCGCTAGTTCGAATCTCGCTCCTGTCATCTTATCTTGCATGTCTGGGAACGTCAGCAGACAGAGGATTTCCTTTACGCTTAACCCTATTCCAACTGGGGGGGGGACCAAATGGTCCCCCCTACCAGTTTTTGTTGCATAACTCTTTATAGGATTATGATATGGCCCTGAAATTTTCTGACTTTTTCTAAAATTTATTTAGCAATATTTTGCCTTAATTTTTTTTGGAAAAAATTATGCTCATCTTCAGCATTCATTCAATTTATTGAGGTTGGCAAAATCCAAAAAGTATACATATTTTTAATTTGGCTGAAATAAATCAATTTCAATACTTTTACTATTGTTTTAAAATATAGAACGGAAAAACATACTCAAATATGACATTTACTCATTTTGGGTACATTTTCATGTCACTAATCCATTGTCATCTGTTATCATGGAAAAAAGACAATAAGTTGATAAAAAAATGAAATATATACTATTATATATCATTGTTTTGCAAATTTTACAGAGATTTTATATATCTACTTAGTTTTTACTGTTAGCGCAGTCAAATAATTATCTTTTTATCAACGTATGTTGATTTTCTGTGAAGGGAAATTTCGTCCTTTTGATCGATGACGATGACGTCATAATATGCGTGACATCGCCAAAATAAATAGTTTTTTGAACTGTTTAAACCACAAATCACAAAACTAAAAAAAAATAGAGCCGTAGCTAATGAAATCAATTCCGTCATTTGATTAAGTCCAAGAGTCCAATTTGACGGGTTTTGATGACGTCATCTTAAAAATAATGATGTCATCATGATTTTTTTTAATCAAATTGATTTTATTTATCAAATACTAACTCCCTACCAAATTTGAAGTAATTAGCCTTTCTCAATCAGAAGATACATAGGGGGGACCAAATGGTCCCCCCCCAGCGATTGAGAGCCCTTAAAAGCCCAGTTGGAATAGGGTTAAATACTTCGCCGCCAAAAAGATGCGAATTTTTTAAAAAAGTAATTAACAAGATATGCTCGCATTGGGAAAGAGTGATGCTTGAGCCACTTGAGTTTGCGGGAACTTCCGTCTATTTTCCGAGACAGCGATCTAAAGTGTTTAAACGTCAGGAAGATTCGATTTACAGCTTGTTAAGAACGATAGTCGGGATAACACGCACTTACAGTCATGTTCAAAATAATACTAGATAATTGCATAATTCCGAAGATTTTTCCCACAAGCAATGATTTACGGTGTTTCAATACTGTACTCAGGCACTGTGAACTATTTAAAGTTCACTTGTCAACGGACGGACTTACGACTTCGGATCTTAGGTTAATTGGTTAGAGCAAAAACATTTCTGCTAACGTCAGTATAAGCTATTTTTTCGTTTCCCTGTACTTTCTTGGGACGGCATTTTAAATCTTTGAAAAGGCAGATAGGATGGCCGAGCGGTCTAAGGCGCTGGTTTAAGGCACCATTCACTTCGGTCGCATCAGTTTAAAGCTCGCTCCTGTCATCTTATCTTGCGTGTCTGGAAACGTCGGAAGACAGAGGATCTCCTTTATGCTTAAATACTTCGCCGCCAGAAAGACGCGAATATTTTAACAAAAGTAATTAACAAGATATGTTCGCATTTGGAAAGAGTGGTGCTTGAGCCAATTGAGTTTGCGGGAACTTCCGTCTATTTTCAGAGACACCGATCTAAAGTGTTTAAACGTCAGGAAGTTTCGATTTACAGCTTGTTAAGAACGATAGTCGGGATAACACGTACTTACAGTCATGTTCAAAATATTACTGGATAATTGCATAATTTCGAAGATTTTTCCCACAAGCAATGATTTACGGCGTTTCAATACTCTACTCAGGCACTGTGAACTTGCCCCTTGTCAACGGACGGACTTACGACTTCGGTTCTTAGGTTAATTGGTTAGAGCAAAAAAATTTCTGCTAAGACGGCATTTTATATCTTTAAAAAAGCAGGTAGGATGGCCGAGTGGTCTAAGACGCTGGTTAAAGGCACCAGTCACTTCGGTGGCGCGAGTTCGAATCTCGCTTCTGTTATCTTATCTTGCATGTCCGAAAACGTCGTCAGACAGAGGATCTCCTTTACGCTTAAATACTTCGCCGCCAGAAAGACGCGAATTTTTTAACAAAAGTAATTAACAAGATATGCTCGCATTGGGAAACAGTGGTGCTTGAGCCACTTGATTTTGCGGCAACTTCCTTCTATTTTCAGAGACACCGCTCTAAAGTGGTTAAACGTCAGGAAGGTTCGATTTACAGCTTGTTAAGAACGATAGTCGGGATGACACGTACTTACACTCATGTTCAAAATATTACTGGATAATTGCATAATTTCAAAGACTTTTCGAACAAGCAATGATTTACGGCGTTTCAATACTGTATTCACGCACTGTGAACTTGTCAACGGACGGACCTACGACTATGGATCTTAGGTTAATTGGTTACAGCAAAAACATTTCTGCTAACGTCAGTATAAGCTATTTTTTCGTTTCCCTGTACTTTCTTGGGACGGCATTTTATATCTTTAAAAAAGCAGGTAGGATGGCCGAGCGGTCTAAGGCGCTGGTTTAAGGCACCAGTCACTTCGGTGGCGCGAGTTCGAATCTCGCTCCTGTCATCTTATCTTGCATGTCTGGAAACGTCGTCAGACAGAGGATCTCCTTTACGATTAAATACTTCACCGCCAGAAAGACGCGAATTTTTTAACAAAAGTAATTAACAAGATATGCTCACATTGAGAAAGAGTGGTGCTTGAGCCACTTGATTTTGCGAGAACTTCCGTCTATTTTCAGAGACACCGATTTAAAGTGTTTAAACGTCATGAAGTTTCGATTTACAGCTTGTTAAGAACGATAGTCGGGATGACACGTACTTACAGTCATGCTCAAAATATTACTGAATAATTGCATAATTTCGAAGATTTTTCCCACAAGCAATGATTTACGGCGTTTCAATACTGTACTCAGGCCCTGTGAACTTGCCAAAGTTCACTTGTCAACGGACGGACTTACGACTTCGGATCTTAGGTTAATTGGTTAGAGCAAAAACATTTCTGCTAACGTCAGCATAAGCTATTTTTTTGTTTCCCTGTACTTTCTTGGGACGGCATTTTATATCTTTAAAAAAACAGGTAGGATGGCCGAGTGGTTTAAGACGCTGGTTAAAGGCACCAGTCACTTCGGTGGTGCGAGTTCGAATCTCGCTTCTGTTATCTTATCTTGCATGTCCGGAAACGTCGTCAGACAGAGGATCTCCTTTACGCTTAAATACTTCGCCGCCAGAAAGACGCGAATTTTTTAACAAAAGTAATTAACAAGATATGCTCGCATTGGGAAAGAATGGTGCTTGAGCCACTTGAGTTTGCGGGAACTTCCGTCTATTTTCAGAATCACCGATTTAAAGTGTTTAAACGTCATGAAGTTTCGATTTACAGCTTGTTAAGAACGATAGTCGGGATGACACGTACTTACAGTCATGCTCAAAATATTACTGAATAATTGCATAATTTCGAAGATTTTTCCCACAAGCAATGATTTACGGCGTTTCAATACTGAACTCAGGCCCTGTGAACATGCCAAAGTTCACTTGTCAACGGACCGACTTACGACTTCGGATCTTAGGTTAATTGGTTAGAGCAAAAACATTTCTGCTAACGTCAGTATAAGCTATTTTTTCGTTTCCTTGTACTTTCTTGGGACGGCATTTTATATCTTTAAAAAAGCAGGTAGGATGACCGAGCGGTCTAAGGCGCTGGTTTAAAGCACCAGTCACTTCGGTGGCGCGAGTTCGAATCTCGCTTCTGTCATCTTATCTTGCATGTCTGGAAACGTCGTCAGAAGACGATCTCATTTACGCTTAAATACTTCGCCGCCAGAAAGACGCGAATTTTTTAACAAAAGTAATTAACAAGATATGCTCGCATTGGGAAACAGTGGTGCTTGAGCCACTTGATTTTGCGGAAGCTTCCTTCTATTTTCAGAGACACCGATCTAAAGTGGTTAAACGTCAGGAATGTTCGATTTACAGCTTGTTAAGAACGATAGTCGGGATGACACGTTCTTACACTCATATTCAAAATAATACTGGATAATTGCATAATTTCAAAGATTTTTCGAACAAGCAATGATTTACGGCGTTTCAATACTGTATTCACGCACTGTGAACTTGTCAACAGACGGACCTACGACTATGGATCTTAGGTTAATTGATTACAGCAAAAACATTTCTGCTAACGTCAGTATAAGCTATTTTTTCGTTTCCCTGTACTTTCTTGGGAGGGCATTTTATATCTTTAAAAAAGCAGGTAGGATGGCCGAGCGGTCTAAGGCGCTGGTTTAAGGCACCAGTCACTTCGGTGGCGCGAGTTCGAATCTCGCTCCTGTCATCTTATCTTGCATGTCTGGAAACGTCGTCAGACAGAGGATCTCCTTTACGCTTAAATACTTCACCGCCAGAAAGACGCGAATTTTTTAACAAAAGTAATTAACAAGATATGCTCACATTGAGAAAGAGTGGTGCTTGAGCCACTTGATTTTGCGAGAACTTCCGTCTATTTTCAGAGACACCGATCTAAAGTGTTTAAACGTCAGGAAGTTTCGATTTACAGCTTGTTACGAACGATAGTCGGGATGACACGTACTTACAGTCATGCTCAAAATATTACTGGATAATTGCATAATTTCGAAGATTTTTCCAAACAAGCAATGATTTACGGCGTTTCAATACTGTATTCACGCACTGTGAACTTGTCAACGGACGGATTTACGGCTTCGGATCTTAGGTTAATTGGTTAGAGCAAAAACATTTCTGCTAACGTCAGCATAAGCTATTTTTTTGTTTCCCTGTACTTTCTTGGGACGGCTTTTATATCTTTAAAAAAGCAGGTAGGATGGCCGAGCGGTCTAAGGCGCTGGTTTTAGGCACCAGTCACTTCGGTGGCGCGAGTTCGAATCTCGTTCCTGTCATCTTATCTTACATGTCTGGAAACGTAGTCAGACAGAGGATCTTGTTGACGCTTAAATACTTCACCGCCAGAAAGACGCGAATTTTTTAACAAAAGTAATTAACAAGATATGCTCACATTGAGAAAGAGTGGTGCTTGAGCCACTTGATTTTGCGAGAACTTCCGTCTATTTTCAGAGACACCGATCTAAAGTGTTTAAACGTCAGGAAGTTTCGATTTGCAGCTTGTTAAGAACGATAGTCGGGATAACACGTACTTACAGTCATGTTCAAAGTATTACTGGATAATTGCATAATTTCGAAGATTTTTCCACAAGCAATGATTTACGGCGTTTCAATACTGTACTCAGGCACTGTGAACTTGTGAAAGTTCACTTGTCAACGGACGGACTTACGACTTCGGATCTTAGGTTAATTGGTTAGAGCAAAAACATTTCTGCTAACGTCAGTATAAGCTATTTTTTCGTTTCCCTGTACTTTCTTGGGACTGCTTTTATATCTTTAAAAAAGCAGGTAGGATGGCCGAGCGGTCTAAGGCGCTGGTTTAAGGCACCAGTCACTTCGGTGGCGCGAGTTCGAATCTCGCTCCTGTCATCTTATCTTGCATGTCTGGAAACGTCGTCAGACAGAGGATCTCCTTTACGCTTAAATACTTCGCCGCCAGAAAGACGCGAATTTTTTAACAAAAGTAATTAACAAGATATGCTCGCATTGGGAAAGAGTGGTGCTTGAGCCACTGGATTTTGCGGGAACTTCGGTCCATTTTCAGAGACACCGATCTAAAGTGTTTAAACGTCAGGAAGTTTCGATTTACAGCTTGTTAAGAACGATAGTCGGGATAACACGTACTTACAGTCATGTTCAAAATATTACTGGATAATTGCATAATTTCGAAGATTTTTCCCACAAGCAATGATTTACGGCGTTTCAATACTGTACTCAGGCACTGTGAACTTGTCAAAGTTCACTTGTCAACGGACGGACTTACGACTTCGGATCTTAGGTTAATTGGTTAGAGCAAAAACATTTCTGCTAACGTCAGTATAAGCTATTTTTTCGTTTCCCTGTACTTTCTTGGGACGGCATTTTATATCTTTAAAAAAGCAGGTAGGATGGCCGAGCGGTCTAAGGCGCTGGTTTAAGGCACCAGTCACTTCGGTGGCGCGAGTTCGAATCTCGCTCCTGTCATCTTATCTTGCATGTCTGGAAACGTCGTTAGACAGAGGATCACCTTTACGCTTAAATACTTCGCCGCCAGAAAGACGCGAATTTTTTAACAAAAGTAATTAACAAGATATGCTCGTATTGGGAAAGAGTGGTGCTTGAGCCACTGGATTTTGCGGGAACTTCCGTCTATTTTCAGAGACACCGATCTAAAGTGTTTAAACGTCAGGAAGTTTCGATTTACAGCTTGTTAAGAACGATAGTCGGGATAACACGTACTTACAGTCATGTTCAAAATATTACTGGATAATTGCATAATTTCGAAGATTTTTCCCACAAGCAATGATTTACGGCGTTTCAATACTGTAATCAGGCACTGTGAGCTTGCCAAAGTTCACTTGTCAACGGACGGACTTACGACTTCGGATCTTAGGTTAATTGGTTAGAGCAAAAACAATTCTGCTAACGTCAGCATAAGCTATTTTTTCGTTTCCCTGTACTTTCTTGGGACGGCATTTTATATCTTTAAAAAAGCAGGCAGGATGGCCGAGCGGTCTAAGGCGCTGGTTTAAGGCACCAGTCACTTCGGTGGCGCGAGTTCGAATCTCGCTCCTGTCATCTTATCTTGCATGTCTGGAAACGTCGTCAGACGGAAGATCTCCTTTACCATTAAATACTTCGCCGCCAGAAAGGCGCGATTTTTTTAACAAAAGTAATTAACAAGATATGCTCGCATTGAGAAAGAGTGGTGCTTGAGCCACTTGGTTTTGCGGGAACTTCCGTCTATTTTCAGAGACACCGATCTAAAGTGTTTAAACGTCAGGAAGTTTCGATTTACAGCTTGTTAAGAACGATAGTCGGGATGACGCGTACTTACAGTCATGCTCAAAATATTACTGGATAATTGCATAATTTCGAAGATTTTTCCCACAGGCAATGATTTACGGCGTTTCAATACTGTACTCACGCACTGTGAACTTGTCAACGGACGGACTTACGACTTCGGATCTACGGTTAATTGGTTAGAGCAAAAACATTTCTGCTAACGTCAGTATAAGCTATTTTTTCGTTTCCCTGTACTTTCTTGGGACGGCATTTTATATCTTTAAAAAAGCAGGTAGGATGGCCGAGCGGTCTAAGGCGCTGGTTTAAGGCACCAGTCACTTCGGTGGCGCGAGTTCGAATCTCGCTCCTGTCATCTTATCTTGCATGTCTGGAAACGTCGTCAGACAGAGGATCTCCTTTACGCTTAAATACTTCGCCGCCAGAAAGACGCGAATTTTTTAACAAAAGTAATTAACAAGATATGCTCGCATTGGGAAAGAGTGGTGCTTGAGCCACTGGATTTTGCGGGAACTTCCGTCTATTTTCAGAGACACCGATCTAAAGTGTTTAAACGTCAGGAAGTTTCGATTTACAGCTTGTTAAGAACGATAGTCGGGATAACACGTACTTACAGTCATGTTCAAAATATTACTGGATAATTGCATAATTTCGAAGATTTTTCCCACAAGCAATGATTTACGGCGTTTCAATACTGTAATCAGGCACTGTGAGCTTGCCAAAGTTCACTTGTCAACGGACGGACTTACGACTTCGGATCTTAGGTTAATTGGTTAGAGCAAAAACATTTCTGCTAACGTCAGCATAAGCTATTTTTTCGTTTCCCTGTACTTTCTTGGGACGGCATTTTATATCTTTAAAAAAGCAGGCAGGATGGCCGAGCGGTCTAAGGCGCTGGTTTAAGGCACCAGTCACTTCGGTGGCGCGAGTTCGAATCTCGCTCCTGTCATCTTATCTTGCATGTCTGGAAACGTCGTCAGACAGAGGATCTCCTTTACGCTTAAATACTTCGCCGCCAGAAAGACGCGAATTTTTTAACAAAAGTAATTAACAAGATATGCTCGCATTGGGAAAGAGTGGTGCTTGAGCCACTTGATTTGCGGGAACTTCCGTCTATTTTCAGAGACACCGATCTAAAGTGTTTAAACGTCAGGAAGTTTCGATTTACAGCTTGTTAAGAACGATAGTCGGGATAACACGTACTTACAGTCATGTTCAAAATATTACTGGATAATTGCATAATTTCGAAGATTTTTCCCACAAGCAATGATTTACGGCGTTTCAATACTGTACTCACGCACTGTGAACTTGAAGTCACTTGTCAACGGACGGACTTACGACTTCGGATCTACGGTTAATTGGTTAGAGCAAAAACATTTCTGCTAACGTCAGTATAAGCTATTTTTTCGTTTCCCTGTACTTTCTTGGGACGGCATTTTATATCTTTAAAAAAGCAGGTAGGATGGCCGAGCGGTCTAAGGCGCTGGTTTAAGGCACCAGTCACTTCGGTGGCGCGAGTTCGAATCTCGCTCCTGTCATCTTATCTTGCATGTCTGGAAACGTCGTCAGACAGAGGATCACCTTTACGCTTAAATACTTCGCCGCCAGAAAGACGCGAATTTTTTAACAAAAGTAATTAACAAGATATGCTCGCATTGGGAAAGAGTGGTGCTTGAGCCACTGGATTTTGCGGGAACTTCCGTCTATTTTCAGAGACACCGATCTAAAGTGTTTAAACGTCAGGAAGTTTCGATTTACAGCTTGTTAAGAACGATAGTCGGGATGACACGTACTTACAGTCATGCTCAAAATATTACTGGATAATTGCATAATTTCGAAGATTTTTCCCACAAGCAATGATTTACGGCGTTTCAATACTGTACTCACGCACTGTGAATCTTGTCAACGGACGGACTTACGACTTCGGATCTTAGGTTAATTGGTTAGAGCAAAAACATTTCTGCTAACGTCAGCATAAGCTATTTTTTCGTTTCCCTGTACTTTCTTGGGACGGCATTTTATATCTTTAAAAAAGCAGGCAGGATGGCCGAGCGGTCTAAGGCGCTGGTTTAAGGCACCAGTCACTTCGGTGGCGCGAGTTCGAATCTCGCTCCTGTCATCTTATCTTGCATGTCTGGAAACGTCTTCAGACGGAAGATCTCCCTTACAATTAAATACTTCGCCGCCAGAAAGGCGCGATTTTTTTAACAAAAGTAATTAACAAGATATGCTCGCATTGAGAAAGACTGGTGCTTGAGCCACTTGGTTTTGCGGGAACTTCCGTCTATTTTCAGAGACACCGATCTAAAGTGTTTAAACGTCAGGAAGTTTCGATTTACAGCTTGTTAAGAACGATAGTCGGGATGACGCGTACTTACAGTCATGCTCAAAATATTACTGGATAATTGCATAATTTCGAAGATTTTTCCCACAAGCAATGATTTACGGCGTTTCAATACTGTACTCAGGCACTGTGAACTTGTCAAAGTTCACTTGTCAACGGACGGACTTACGACTTCGGATCTTAGGTTAATTGGTTAGAGCAAAAACATTTCTGCTAACGTCAGTATAAGCTATTTTTTCGTTTCCCTGTACTTTCTTGGGACGGCATTTTATATCTTTAAAAAAGCAGGTAGGATGGCCGAGCGGTCTAAGGCGCTGGTTTAAGGCACCAGTCACTTCGGTGGCGCGAGTTCGAATCTCGCTCCTGTCATCTTATCTTGCATGTCTGGAAACGTCGTCAGACAGAGGATCTCCTTTACGCTTAAATACTTCGCCGCCAGAAAGACGCGAATTTTTTAACAAAAGTAATTAACAAGATATGCTCGCATTGGGAAAGAGTGGTGCTTGAGCCACTGGATTTTGCGGGAACTTCCGTCTATTTTCAGAGACACCGATCTAAAGTGTTTAAACGTCAGGAAGTTTCGATTTACAGCTTGTTAAGAACGATAGTCGGGATAACACGTACTTACAGTCATGTTCAAAATATTACTGGATAATTGCATAATTTCGAAGATTTTTCCCACAAGCAATGATTTACGGCGTTTCAATACTGTACTCAGGCACTGTGAACTTGTCAAAGTTCACTTGTCAACGGACGGACTTACGACTTCGGATCTTAGGTTAATTGGTTAGAGCAAAAACATTTCTGCTAACGTCAGTATAAGCTATTTTTTCGTTTCCCTGTACTTTCTTGGGACGGCATTTTATATCTTTAAAAAAGCAGGTAGGATGGCCGAGCGGTCTAAGGCGCTGGTTTAAGGCACCAGTCACTTCGGTGGCGCGAGTTCGAATCTCGCTCCTGTCATCTTATCTTGCATGTCTGGAAACGTCGTCAGACAGAGGATCTCCTTTACGCTTAAATACTTCGCCGCCAGAAAGACGCGAATTTTTTAACAAAAGTAATTAACAAGATATGCTCGCATTGGGAAAGAGTGGTGCTTGAGCCACTGATTTTGCGGGAACTTCCGTCTATTTTCAGAGACACCGATCTAAAGTGTTTAAACGTCAGGAAGTTTCGATTTACAGCTTGTTAAGAACGATAGTCGGGATAACACGTACTTACAGTCATGTTCAAAATATTACTGGATAATTGCATAATTTCGAAGATTTTTCGAAACAAGCAATGATTTACGGCGTTTCAATACTGTACTCAGGCACTGTGAACTTGTCAAAGTTCACTTGTCAACGGACGGACTTACGACTTCGGATCTTAGGTTAATTGGTTAGAGCAAAAACATTTCTGCTAACGTCAGTATAAGCTATTTTTTCGTTTCCCTGTACTTTCTTGGGACGGCATTTTATATCTTTAAAAAAGCAGGTAGGATGGCCGAGCGGTCTAAGGCGCTGGTTTAAGGCACCAGTCACTTCGGTGGCGCGAGTTCGAATCTCGCTCCTGTCATCTTATCTTGCATGTCTGGAAACGTCGTCAGACAGAGGATCTCCTTTACGCTTAAATACTTCGCCGCCAGAAAGACGCGAATTTTTTAACAAAAGTAATTAACAAGATATGCTCGCATTGGGAAAGAGTGGTGCTTGAGCCACTTGATTTTGCGGGAACTTCCGTCTATTTTCAGAGACACCGATCTAAAGTGTTTAAACGTCAGGAAGTTTCGATTTACAGCTTGTTAAGAACGATAGTCGGGATAACACGTACTTACAGTCATGTTCAAAATATTACTGGATAATTGCATAATTTCGAAGATTTTTCCCACAAGCAATGATTTACGGCGTTTCAATACTGTACTCAGGCACTGTGAACTTGTCAAAGTTCACTTGTCAACGGACGGACTTACGACTTTGGATCTTAGGTTAATTGGTTAGAGCAAAAACATTTCTGCTAACGTCAGTATAAGCTATTTTTTCGTTTCCCTGTACTTTCTTGGGACGGCATTTTATATCTTTAAAAAAGCAGGTAGGATGGCCGAGCGGTCTAAGGCGCTGGTTTAAGGCACCAGTCACTTCGGTGGCGCGAGTTCGAATCTCGCTCCTGTCATCTTATCTTGCATGTCTGGAAACGTCGTCAGACAGAGGATCTCCTTTACGCTTAAATACTTCGCCGCCAGAAAGACGCGAATTTTTTAACAAAAGTAATTAACAAGATATGCTCGCATTGGGAAAGAGTGGTGCTTGAGCCACTTGATTTTGCGGGAACTTCCGTCTATTTTCAGAGACACCGATCTAAAGTGTTTAAACGTCAGGAAGTTTCGATTTACAGCTTGTTAAGAACGATAGTCGGGATAACACGTACTTACAGTCATGTTCAAATATTACTGGATAATTGCATAATTTCGAAGATTTTCCCACAAGCAATGATTTACGGCGTTTCAATACTGTACTCACGCACTGTGAACTTAAGTCACTTGTCAACGGACGGACTTACGACTTCGGATCTTAGGTTAATTGGTTAGAGCAAAAACATTTCTGCTAACGTCAGTATAAGCTATTTTTTCGTTTCCCTGTACTTTCTTGGGACGGCATTTTATATCTTTAAAAAAGCAGGTAGGATGGCCGAGCGGTCTAAGGCGCTGGTTTAAGGCACCAGTCACTTCGGTGGCGCGAGTTCGAATCTCGCTCCTGTCATCTTATCTTGCATGTCTGGAAACGTCGTCAGACAGAGGATCTCCTTTACGCTTAAATACTTCGCCGCCAGAAAGACGCGAATTTTTTAACAAAAGTAATTAACAAGATATGCTCGCATTGGGAAAGAGTGGTGCTTGAGCCACTTGGATTTTGCGGGAACTTCCGTCTATTTTCAGAGACACCGATCTAAAGTGTTTAAACGTCAGGAAGTTTCGATTTACAGCTTGTTAAGAACGATAGTCGGGATAACACGTACTTACAGTCATGTTCAAAATATTACTGGATAATTGCATAATTTCGAAGATTTTTCCCACAAGCAATGATTTACGGCGTTTCAATACTGTACTCAGGCACTGTGAACTTGTCAAGTTCACTTGTCAACGGACGGACTTACGACTTCGGATCTTAGGTTAATTGGTTAGAGCAAAAACATTTCTGCTAACGTCAGCATAAGCTTTTTTTCGTTTCCCTGTACTTTCTTGGGACGGCATTTTATATCCTTAAAAAAGCAGGCAGGATGGCCGAGCGGTCTAAGGCGCTGGTTTAAGGCACCAGTCACTTCGGTGGCGCGAGTTCGAATCTCGCTCCTGTCATCTTATCTTGCATGTCTGGAAACGTCGTCAGACAGAGGATCTCCTTTACGCTTAAATACTTCGCCGCCAGAAAGACGCGAATTTTTTAACAAAAGTAATTAACAAGATATGCTCGCATTGGGAAAGAGTGGTGCTTGAGCCACTGGATTTTGCGGGAACTTCCGTCTATTTTCAGAGACACCGATCTAAAGTGTTTAAACGTCAGGAAGTTTCGATTTACAGCTTGTTAAGAACGATAGTCGGGATAACACGTACTTACAGTCATGTTCAAAGTATTACTGGATAATTGCATAATTTTGAAGATTTTTCCCACAAACAATGATTTACGGCGTTTCAATACTGTACTCACGCACTGTGAATTTGTCAACGGACGAACTTACGACTTCGGATCTTCGGTTAATTGGTTAGAGCAAAAACATTTCTGCTAACGTCAGTATAAGCTATTTTTTCGTTTCCCTGTACTTTCTTGGGACGGCATTTTATATCTTTAAAAAAGCAGGTAGGATGGCCGAGCGGTCTAAGGCGCTGGTTTAAGGCACCAGTCACTTCGGTGGCGCGAGTTCGAATCTCGCTCCTGTCATCTTATCTTGCATGTCTGGAAACGTCGTTAGACAGAGGGTCACCTTTACGCTTAAATACTTCGCCGCCAGAAAGACGCGAATTTTTTAACAAAAGTAATTAACAAGATATGCTCGTATTGGGAAAGAGTGGTGCTTGAGCCACTGGATTTTGCGGGAACTTCGGTCTATTTTCAGAGACACCGATCTAAAGTGTTTAAACGTCAGGAAGTTTCGATTTACAGCTTGTTAAGAACGATAGTCGGGATGACACGTACTTACAGTCATGCTCAAAATGTTACTGGATTATTGCATAATTTCGAAGATTTTTCCAACAAGCAATGATTTACGGCGTTTCAATACTGTACTAACGCACTGTGAATTTGTCAACGGACGGACTTACGACTTCGGATCTTCGGTTAATTGGTTAGAGCAAAAACATTTCTGCTAACGTCAGTAAAGCTATGTTTTTCGTTTCCCTGTACTTTCTTGGGACGGCATTTTATATCTTTAAAAAAGCAGGTAGGACGGCCGAGCGGTGTAAAGCGCTGGTTTAAGGCAATAAGTCACTTCGGTGGCGCGAGTTTGAATCTCGCTCCTGTCATCTTATCTTGCATGTCTGGAAACGTCGTTAGACAGAGGGTCACCTTTACGCTTAAATACTTCGCCGCCAGAAAGACGCGAATTTTTTAACAAAAGTAATTAACAAGATATGCTCGTATTGGGAAAGAGTGGTGCTTGAGCCACTGGATTTTGCGGGAACTTCGGTCTATTTTCAGAGACACCGATCTAAAGTGTTTAAACGTCAGGAAGTTTCGATTTACAGCTTGTTAAGAACGATAGTCGGGATAACACGTACTTACAGTCATGTTCAAAGTATTACTGGATAATTGCATAATTTCGAAGATTTTTCCCACAAGCAATGATTTACGGCGTTTTCAATACTGTACTCACGCACTGTGAACTTGCTCACTTGTCAACGGACGGACTTACGACTTCGGATCTTCGGTTAATTGGTTAGAGCAAAAACATTTTGCTAACAGTCAGCATAAGCAATTTTTCGTTTCCCTGTACTTTCTTGGACGGCATTTTATATCTTTAAAAAGCAGGTAGGATGGCCGAGCGGTCTAAGGAGCTGGTTTAAGGCACCAGTCACTTCGGTTGCGCGAGTTCGAATCTCGCTCCTGTCATCTTATCTTGCATGTCTGGAAACGTCGTCAGACAGAGGATCTCCTTTACGCTTAAATACTTCGCCGCCAGAAAGACGCGAATTTTTAACAAAAGTAATTAACAAGATATGCTCGCATTGGGAAAGAGTGGTGCTTGAGCCACTGGATTTTGCGGGAAACTTCCGTCTATTTTCAGAGACACCGATCTAAAGTGTTTTAAACGTCAGGAAGTTTCGATTTACAGCTTGTTAAGAACGATAGTCGGGATAACACGTACTTACAGTCATGTTCAAAGTATTACTGGATAATTGCCATAATTTCGAAGATTTTTCCCACAAGCAATGATTTACGGCGTTTCAATACTGTACTCACGCACTGTGAACTTGCCACTTGTCAACGACGGACTTACGACTTCGGATCTTCGGTTAATTGGTTAGAGCAAAAACATTTCTGCTAACGTCAGCATAAGCTATTTTTTCGTTTCCCTGTACTTTCTTGGGACGGCATTTTATATCTTTAAAAAAGCAGGTAGGATGGCCGAGCGGTCTAAGGCGCTGGTTTAAGGCACCAGTCACTTCGGTGGCGCGAGTTCGAATCTCGCTCCTGTCATCTTATCTTGCATGTCTGGAAACGTCGTAGACAGAGGATCTCCTTTACGCTTAAATACTTCGCCGCCAGAAAGACGCGAATTTTTTAACAAAAGTAATTAACAAGATATGCTCGCATTGGGAAAGAGTGGTGCTTGAGCCACTTGATTTTGCGGGAACTTTCCGTCTATTTTCAGAGACACCGATCTAAAGTGTTTAAACGTCAGGAAGTTTCGATTTACAGCTTGTTAAGAACGATAGTCGGGATAACACGTACTTTACAGTCATGTTCAAAGTATTACTGGATAATTGCATAATTTCGAAGATTTTTCCCACAAGCAATGATTTACGGTGTTTCAATACTGTACTCACGCACTGTGAAACTTGGTCACTTGTCAACGGACGAACTTACGACTTCGGTTCTTAGGTTAATTGGTTAGAGCAAAAACATTTCTGCTAACGTCAGCATAAGCTATTTTTTCGTTTCCCTGTACTTTCTTGGACGGCATTTTATATCTTTAAAAAAGCAGGTAGGATGGCGAGCGGTCTAAGGCGCTGGTTTAAGGCACCAGTCACTCGGTGGCGCGAGTTCGAATCTCGCTCATGTCATCTTATCTTGCATGTCTGGAAACGTCGTCAGACAGAGGATATTCCTTTACGCTTAAATACTTCGCCGCCAGAAAGACGCGATTTTTTTAACAAAAGTAATTAACAAGATATGCTCGCATTGGGAAAGAGTGGTGCTTGAGCCACTGGATTTTGCGGGAACTTCCGTCTATTTCAGAGACACCGATCTAAAGTGTTTAAACGTCAGGAAGTTTCGATTTACAGCTTGTTAAGAACGATAGTCGGGATAACACGTACTTACAGTCGATGTTCAAAGTATTACTGGATAATTGCATAATTTCGAAGATTTTTCCCACAAGCAATGATTTACGGTGTTTCAATACTGTACTCACGCACTGTGAACTTGTCAAAGTTCACTGGTCAACGGACGAACTACGACTTCGGATCTTAGGTTAATTGGTTAGAGCAAAACATTTCTGCTAACGTCAGCATAAGCTATTTTTTCGTTTCCCTGTTACTTTCTTGGGACGGCATTTTATATCTTTAAAAAGCAGGTTAGGATGGCGAGCGGTCTAAGGCGCTGGTTTAAGGCACCAGGTCACTTCGGTGGCGCGAGTTCGAATCTCGCTCCTGTCATCTTATCTTGCATGTCTGGAAACGTCGTCAGACAGAGGATCTCCTTTACGCTTAAATACTTCGCCGCCAGAAAGACGCGAATTTTTTAACAAAAGTGATTAACAAGATATGTTCGCATTGGGAAAGAGTGGTGCTTGAGCCACTGGATTTTGCGGGAACTTCGGTCTATTTTCAGAGACACCGATCTAAAGTGTTTAAACGTCAGGAAGTTTCGATTTACAGCTTGTTAAGAAACGATAGTCGGGATAACACGTACTTACAGTCATGTTCAAAGTATTACTGGATAATTGCATAATTTCGAAGATTTTTCCCACAAAGCATATGATTTACGGTGTTTCAATACTGTACTCACGCACTTGTGAACTTGCCACTTGTCAACGGACGGACTTACAACTTCGGATCTTCGGTTAATTGGTTAGAGCAAAAACATTTTTGCTAACGTCAGCATAAGCTATTTTTTCGTTTCCCTGTACTTTTCTTGGGACGGCATTTTATATCTTTAAAAAAGCAGGTAGGATGGCCGAGCGGTCTAAGGCGCTGGTTTAAGGCACCAGTCACTTCGGTGGCGCGAGTTCGAATCTCGCTCCTGTCATCTTATCTTGCATGTCTGGAAACGTCGTCAGACAGAGGATCCTTTACGCTTAAATACTTCGCCGCCAGAAAGACGCGAATTTTTTAACAAAAGTAATTAACAAGATATGCTCGCATTGGGAAAGAGTGGTGCTTGAGCCACTGGATTTTGCGGGAACTTCCGTCTATTTTCAGAGACACCGATCTAAAGTGTTTAAACGTCAGGAAGTTTCGATTTACAGCTTGTTAAGAACGATAGTCGGGATAACACGTACTTACAGTCATGTTCAAAATATTACTGGATAATTGCATAATTTCGAAGATTTTTCCCACAAGCAATGATTTACGGTGTTTCAATACTGTACTCACGCACTGTGAACTTGTCAAAGTTCACTTGTCAACGGACGACTTACGACTTCGGATCTTAGGTTAATTGGTTAGAGCAAAAACATTTCTGCTAACGTCAGTATAAGCTATTTTTTCGTTTCCCTGTACTTTCTTGGGACGGCATTTTATATCTTTAAAAAAGCAGGTAGGATGGCCAAGCGGTCTAAGGCGCTGGTTTAAGGCACCAGTCACTTCGGTGGCGCGAGTTCGAATCTCGCTCCTGTCATCTTATCTTGCATGTCTGGAAACGTCGTCAGACAGAGGATATCCTTTACGCTTAAATACTTCGCCGCCAGAAAGACGCGAATTTTTTAACAAAAGTAATTAACAAGATATGCTCGCATTGGGAAAGAGTGGTGCTTGAACGACTGGATTTTGCGGGAACTTCCGTCTATTTTCAGAGACACCGATCTAAAGTGTTTAAACGTCAGGAAGTTTCGATTTACAGCTTGTTAAGAACGATAGTCGGGATAACACGTACTTACAGTCATGTTCAAAGTATTACTGGATAATTGCATAATTTCGAAGATTTTTCCCACAAGCAATGATTTACGGTGTTTCAATACTGTACTCACGCACTGTGAACTTGCCACTTGTCAACGGACGGACTTACGACTTCGGATCTTCGGTTAATTGGTTAGAGCAAAAACATTTCTGCTAACGTCAGTATAAGCTATTTTTTCGTTTCCCTGTACTTTCTTGGGACGGCATTTTATATCTTTAAAAAAGCAGGTAGGATGGCCGAGCGGTCTAAGGCGCTGGTTTAAGGCACCAGTCACTTCGGTGGCGCGAGTTCGAATCTCGCTCCTGTCATCTTATCTTGCATGTCTGGAAACGTCGTCAGACAGAGGATCTCCTTTACGCTTAAATACTTCGCCGCCAGAAAGACGCGAATTTTTTAACAAAAGTAATTAACAAGATATGCTGGTATTGGGAAAGAGTGGTGCTTGAGACACTGGATTTTGTGGGAACTTCGGTCTATTTTCAGAGACACCGATCTAAAGTGTTTAAACGTCAGGAAGTTTCGATTTACAGCTTGTTAAGAACGATAGTCGGGATAACACGTACTTACAGTCATGTTCAAAATATTACTGGATAATTGCATAATTTCGAAGATTTTTCCCACAAGCAATGATTTACGGCGTTTCAATACTGTACTCAGGCACTGTGAACTTGAAAGTTCACTTGTCAACGGACGGACTTACGACTTCGGATCTTAGGTTAATTGGTTAGAGCAAAAACATTTCTGCTAACGTCAGCATAAGCTATTTTTTCGTTTCCCTGTACTTTCTTGGGACGGCATTTTATATCTTTAAAAAAGCAGGTAGGATGGCCGAGCGGTCTAAGGCGCTGGTTTAAGGCACCAGTCACTTCGGTGGCGCGAGTTCGAATCTCGCTCCTGTCATCTTATCTTGCATGTCTGGAAACGTCGTCAGACAAGGATCTCCTTTACTTAAATACTTCGCCGCCAGAAAGACGCGAATTTTTTAACAAAAGTAATTAACAAGATATGCTCGGATTGAGAAAGACTGGTG
>JASGCC010001536.1:0-35441 GCA_030067915.1 Hydractinia echinata | reverse complement strand
AAGCCACAAAAAGGCCAATATAAAAGTCCTTAGAGGCCTGTACACGTAGTTGATGGTGTTGTAAGGCCATGGTGCAATGGAAAACAATTGGAACGTGGTAGTCCATTTGATAGTGGAAGGATAGACCGATGGTAACTGCGCAGGCACTTGAACCACGTGATTTACGTGTAAGGCCTTTATTAGGCGGTGAAAGGCCATATAATAATGCCCTTAGAGGTGTACACGTAGTTGACGGTGTTGTAAGGCAATGGCGCAATGGAAAATTCGATTGGAGACGTCGTAGTCCATGAGAGTAGAAGATTAGACCGATGGTAACTGTGCAGGCACGTAGGAACCACGTGATTTACTGTTAAGGCCTTTATTAGGCGGCAAAAAAGCCATATAACAGCCTTTAGTGGCCTGTACAACTAGTTGACGGTATTTAGGAGCATGGCGCAATGGAAACGACTTGGGAAAGTCGGTAGTCCATTGATAGTGGAAGGATAGACCGATGTAACCTTGCGAAGGCCGTGAACCACGTGATTTACGTGTAAGGCCTTTATTTTAGGCAGCAAAGGCCATATAACAGCCTTAGAGGCCTGTACACGTAGTTGACGATGTTTTAAGGCCATTGGCGCAATGGAAAACGTTTTGGGACGTCGTAGTCCATTGAGAAGTGGAAGGAATAGACCGATGGTAACCTACGCAGGCACGTAGAACCACGTGATTTACGTGTAAGGCCTTTATTGCGGGGCAAAAAACCATTAACAGCCTTTAGTGGCCTGTACACGTAGTTGACGGTGTTGTAAAACCATGGCGAAATGGAAGACGACTTGGAACGTTGTAGTCCATTGAAAGTGCAGGAATAGACAATGTTAACTGCGATGCACGTGGAACCACTAATTTACGTGTAAGCTTTATTAGGCGGCAAAAGCATATAAAGGCCTTAGAGCCTGTACACTAGTTGACGGTGTTGTAAGGCCATGCGCCAACGGAATCCGACTTGGACGTCGTAGTTCATGAGAGCAGAAGGATAGACCGATGGTAACCTGCGCAGCACGTAGAACTACGTGATTGACGTGTAAGGCCTTTATTAGGCGGAAAAAGCCATGTAACAGCCTTTAGTGGCCTGTACACGTAGTTGACGGTGTTGTAAGGCCATGGCGCAACGGAATCCGACTTGGGACGTCGTAGTTCATTGAGAGTAGAAGGAATAGACCGATGGTAATCTGCGCAGACACTTGGAACCACGTGACTTACGTGTAAGGCCTTTATTAGGCCGCAAAAGGCCATATAACAGCCCTTGAGGCCTGTAAACGTAGTTGACGGTGTTGTAAAAGCCATGGCGTCACGGAATCCGACTTGGGACGTTGTAGATCCATTGAGAGTAGAGGGAATAGACGATGGTAACTGCGCAGGCACGTAGAATCACGTGATTTACGTGTAAGGCCTTTATTAGGCGCAAAAAGCCATATAACAGCCTTTAGAGGTCTGTACACGTATTTGACGGTGTTGTAAGGCCATGCGCAATGGAAAACGATTGGTAGTCGTAGTCCATGAGTGGAAGGACTAGACGCATGGTAACTGCGGGGCACGGATCACAGTGATTTACTGTAAGGCCTTTATTAGCCCAAAAGGCCATATAAAGCCTTAGGCCTGTACACGTAGTTGACGATGTTGTAAGGCCATGGCGCAATGGAAACAATTGGGACGTCGTAGTCATTGAGAGTAGAGGAATAGACCGATGGTAACTGCGCAGGCACGTAGAACCACGTTGATTTACGTGTAAGGCTTATTAGGCGCAAAAAGCCAATACAGCCTTTAGAGGCTGTACACGATTGACGGTGTTGTAAGGCCATGGCGCAATGGAAAACGACTGTACGTCGTATAGCATTGAGAGTGAAGGATAGACCGATGGTAACCTGCGGAGGCACGTGAACCACGTGATTTACGTGTAAGGCCTTTATTAGGCCCAAAGGCCATATAAAAAGCCCTTAGGGCTGTACACGTAGTTGACGGTGTGTAAGGCCATGGCGCAATGGAAACACTTGGGAGTCGTAGTCCATTGAGAGTGGAAGGAATATACCGCGGTAACCTGCGCAGGCACGTAGAACCACGTGATTTACATGTAAGGCCTTTATTAGGCGGCAAAAACCATATAACAGCCTTAGTGGCATGTACAGTATGACGTGTTGTAAGGCCATGCGCAATGAAAACGACTTGGACGTCGTAGTTCCATTGAGTAGGAAGGAATAGACCGATGGTAACCTGGCAGGCACGTAGAATCAACGTGATTTACGTGTAAGGCCTTTATTAGGGCGCAAAAAGCATATAACAGCTTTAGTGGCATGTACACATAGTTGACGTGTTGTAGTCATGGGCAATGGAAAACAACTTGGAACGTGGGTAGTCCATTGAGAGTGGAAGGACTAGACCGATGGTAACCTCGCGGAGCCATGGAACCACGTAATTTACGCTAAGGCCTTTATACGCGGCAAAAGGCCATATAACAGCCTATAGGCCTGTACACGTAGTTGACGATGTTTTAAGGCCATGGCGCAATGGAAAACTTTGGACGTCGTAGTCTTGAGAGTGGAAGGAATAGACCGATGGTAACTACGCAGCACGTAGAACCACAGTGATTTTCGTGTAAGGCCTTTATTAGGCGGCAAAAATCCATATAACAGCCTTAGGCGCCTGTACACGTAGTGACGTGTTTGTAAGCCATGGCGAATGGAGACGACTTGGAACGTTGAGTTCCATTGAAAGTGGGAAATAGACAATGTTAACGCGAGCATGCACGTGAGAACCAACGGTAATTTACGTGTAAGACCTTTATTAGGCGGCAAAAGCCATATAAAAGGCCTTCTTAGGGCCTGTACACGTAGTTGACGGTGTTGTAAGGCCATGCGCAAGAACGACTTGGACTCGAGTTTCCATTGAGAGTGAAGGAATAGAACGAGGTAACCTGCGGCAGCACGTAGAACTACTGATTGACGTGTTAAGGCCTTTATTTAGGCGGAAAAAAGCCATGTAACAGCCTTTATGTGGCCTGTACACGTAGTTGACGGTGTGTAAGGCCATGGCGCAAGGAATCGACTTGGACGTTCGTAGTTCATGAGAGTAGAAGAATAGACCGATGGTAACTGCGCACAGACACTTGGAAACACGTGATTCGTGTAAGGCCTTTATTAGGCGCAAAAGGCCATATAACAGCCTTAGGAGCCTGTAAACGTAGTTGATGGTTGTAAAGCCATGGCACGGAACGATTCGGACGTCAGTAGTCCATTGAGAGTAAGGGTATAGACTGATGGTAACCTGCGGCAGGCACGTAGAACACGTGATTTACGTGTAAAGGCCTTTATTAGGCGGAAAAAGCCATATAACAGCCTTTAGAAGTGCTGTACACGTATTTGACGGTGTTGTAAGCGCCATGGCGCAATGGAAAACGACTTGGTACGTCGTAGTCCATTGACGAGTGGAAGGACTAGCCGATGGTAACCTGCGGAGGCACGTGGAACACGTGAATTACGTGTAAGGCCTTTATAGGCCACAAAAGGCCATATAAAAGCCTTAGCGGCCTGTACACGTAGTTGACGATGTTGAAGCCATGGCGCAATGGAAAACAACTTGGGACGTCGTAGTCCATTGAATAGAGGGAATAGACCTTAAGGTAACCTGCGCAGGCACGTAGAACCACGTGATTTTACGTGTAAGGCCTTTATTAGGCAGGCAAAAAAAGACATAGCCGCTTTAGAGGATCTCTAACACGTATTTGACGGTGTTTGTAAAGGCCATGGCGCAATGGAAAACGACTTGGTACGTCGATAGTCCATTGAGAGTAGAAGGACTAGACCGATGGTAACTGCGGAGGCACGTGGAACCACGTGATTTACGTGCAAGCCTTTATTAGGCCACAAAAGGCTCATATAAAAGCCTTAGCGGCTGTACACGTAGTTGACGATGTTTGCTAAGGCCATGGCGCAATGGAAAACAACTTGGGATGTCGTAGTCCATTGAGAGTGGAAGGAATATACCGCTGGTAACCTGCGCAGGCCACGTAGAACCACGTGATTTACATTAAGGCCTTTATTTAGGCGGCAAAAAGCCATATAACAGCCTTTAGGGCATGTACACGTAGCTGACGTTGTTGTAAGGCCAGGCGCCAATGGAAACGACTGGGACGTCGTAGTCCATTGAGAGTGGAAGGAATAGACCGATGTAACCTGCGCATGCACGTAGAACCAGTGAATTACGTGAAGGCCTTTATTAGGCGGCAAAAGGCCAATATAACAGCCTTTAGAGGCTGTACACGTATAGTTGACAGTGTTTTAAGGCCATGGCGCAACGGAATTCCAAACTTGGACGTTAGTCCATTGAGAGTAGAAGGAATAGACCGATGTAACCTGCGCAGGCACGTAGGAACCACGTGAATTACGTGTAAGGCCTTTATTAGGCGCAAAAGCCAATATAACAGACCTTTAGAGGCCTGTACACGTAGTTGACGGTGTTTAAGGCCATTGGCGCACGGAATCCAACTTGGGACGTCGTAAGTTCCATTGAGAGTAGAAGGAATAGACCGATGTTAACCTGCGCAGGCACGTAGAACCACGTGAGATTAGTGTAAGGCCTTTATTAGGGGCAAAAGCCATATAACAGACTTTAGAGGCCTGTACACGTAGTTGACGGTGTTCTAAGGCCCATGCGCAACGGAACCAAACTTGGACGTCTAAGTCCATTGAGAGTGGAGGAATAGGACCGATGTTAATCTGCGCAGGCACTTGGAACCACGTGATTTACGTGTAAGGCCTTTATTTAGGCGGCAAAGGCCATATAAATCCCTGGAGGTCTGGACATGTAGTTGACGCGTGTTGTTAAGGCCATGGCGCAATGGAAAATGACTTGGGACGTTGCAGTCCATGAGAGTGGAAGGAATTGTACGATGGTAATGCCCTATGCACGTGGACCACGTGATTAAAGGGCCTTACAGCCTTACACGTAAAATCACGTCGTTCACGTGCCTCCAGGTTTACCATCGGTCAGTTCTTCTCGTCTCAAGGGACATTACGACGTCAAGTCGTTTTCGTCAATCACGTGATTCACGTGCTCGCGCTTCCATCGCTCTAGTCCTTCCACTTCTCAGGAAACTACGACGTACCAAGTCGTTTTCCATTGCGCTGGCCTTTACAACAGCCTCAAATACTTGTTACAACCTCTTAAATAGGCTGGTTATATGGCATTTTTGCCCTAATAAGGGCCTTACAGTAATCACGTGATTCTACGTGCCTGCGAGGTTTACCATCAGTCTATTTCCTCTACTCCATGCGACTACGACGTCCCACCAAGTCGGATTCCGTGACGCCATGGCCTTACAACACCGTCAACTACGTTACAGGCCTCTAAGGGGTTATATGGCCTTTTGCGGCCTAATAAAGGCCTTACACGTAAGTCACGTGGTTCCAAGTGTCTGCGCAGTTTACCATCGGTCTATTCCTTCTACTCTCAATGAACTACGACGTCCAAAGTCGGATTCCGTTGCGCCATGGCCTTACAACACCGTCAACTACGTGTACAGGCCTCTAAGGGCCTTTATATTTTTTGCCGCCTAATAAAGGTTTACACGTAAATTACGTGGTTCCACGTGCATGCGCAGTTAACATTGGTCTATTCCTGCACTTTCAATGGACTACAACGTTCCAAGTCGTCTTCCATTTCGCCATGGCTTTACAACACCGTCAACTACGTGTACAGGCCACTAAAGGCTGTTATATGGTTTTTGCCCCGTAATAAAGGCCTTACACGTAAATCACGTGGTTCTACGTGCCTGCGTAGGTTACCATAGGTCTATTCCTTCCACTCTCAATGGACTACGACGTCCCAAACGTTTTCCATTGCGCCATGGCCTTAAAACATCGTCAACTACGTGTACAGGCCTCTAAGGTCTGTTATATGGCCTTTTGCCGCCTAATAAAGGCCTTAGACGTAAATTACGTGGTTCACGGGCTCCGCAGGTTACCATCGGTCTAGTCCTTCCACTCTCAATGGACTACACGTTCCAAGTTGTTTTCCATTGCACCATGACCTGAAACACCTGTCAACTATGTGTACATGCCACTAAAGGCTGTTATATGGCTTTTTGCCGCCTAATAAAGGCCTTACACGTAAATCACGTTGTTCTACGTGCCTGCACAGGTTACCATCGGTTATTCCTTCCACTCTCAATGGACTACGACGTCCAAGTCGTTTTCCATTGCGCCATGGCTTACAACACCGTCAACTACGTGTACAGGCCTCTAAGGGCTGTTATATGGCCTTTTGCGCCTAATAAAGGCCTTACACGTATCACGTGGTTCTACGTGCTTGCGCAGGTTACCATCGGTCTATTCCTTCCACTATCAATGGACTACGACTTTCCAACTCGTTTTCCATTGCGCCATGGCCTTCCAATACCGTCAACTACGTGTACAGGCCACTAAAGGCTGTTATATGGCTTTTGCCGCCTAATAAAGGCCTTACACGTAAATCACGTGGTTCTACGTGCCTGCGCAGATTACCATCGGTCTAGTCCTTCCACTTTCAATGGACTACCACGTTCCAAGTTGTTTTCCATTGCACCATGGCCTTACAACATCATCAACTACGTGTACAGGCCTCTAAGGACTTTTATATGGCCTTTTGTGGCTTAGTAAAGGCCTTACACGTAAATCACGTGGTTCCACGTGCCTCGCAGGTTACCATCGGTCTAGTCCTACCACTGTCAATGGACTACGACGTACCAAGTCGTTTTGCATTGCGGCATTGCCTGAAAATACCGTCAACTATGTGTACATGCCACTAAAGGCTGTTATATGTCTTTTTGCCGCCTAATAAAGGCCTACACGTAAATCACGTTGTTCTACGTGCCTGCACAGGTTACCATCGGTCTATTCCTTCCACTCTCAATGTACTACGACGTCCCAAGTCGTTTTCCATTGCGCCATGGCCTTACAACACCGTCAACTACGTGTACAGGCCTCTAAGGCTGTTATATGGCCTTTTGCCGCCTAATAAAGGCCTTACACATAAATCACGTGGTTCTACGTGCCTGCGCAGGTTACCATGGTCTATTCCTTCCACTATCAATGGACTACGACGTTCCAAGTCGTTTTCCATTGCCCTGGCCTTACAACACCGTCAACTACGTGTACAGGCCACTAAAGACTGTTTATGGCTTTTTGCCGCCTACATGGCCTTACAACACGTCAACTACGTGTACTGACCTCTAAGGCTTTTATATGGACTTTTGTGGCCTAATAAAGGCCTTACTCGTAAATCACGTGTTTCTACGTGGCTCCGAAGGTTACCATCGGTCTAGTCCTTCCACTCTCAATGGACTAGACGTGTCAAGTCGTTTTGCATTGCGGCATGGCCTGAAAACACCGTCAACTACGTGTACATGCCACTAAAAGCTGTTATATGGCTTTTTTGCCGCCTAATAAAGGCCTTACTCGTAAATCACGTCGTTCTACGTGCCTGCGCAGGTTACTATCGATCTATTCCTTCCACTCTCAATGGAATACGATGTCCTAAGTCGTTTTCCATTGCGCCATGGCCTTACAACACCGTCAAATACGTGTACAGGCCTCTAAGGGTTGTTATATGGCCTTTGGCCGCCTAATAAAGGCCTTACACGTACATCACGTGGTTCTACGTGCCTGCGCTGATTACCACCGGTCTATTCCTTCCACTCTCAATGGACTACGCGTTCCAAATTGTTTTCCATTGCGCCATGGCCTTACAACACCGTCAACTACGTGTACGGGCCTCTAAGGGCTGTTATATGGATTTTTCCGCATAATAAAGGTCTTACACGTAAATCACGTGGGTTCATGTGTCTCCGCAGGTTACCATCGGTCTATTCCTTCCACTCTCAATGGACTACGACGTCCCAATCGTTTTCCATTGCGCCATGGCCTTACAACAACGTCAACTACGTGTACAGGCCACTAAAGGCTGTTATATGGGCTTTTGCCGCCTAATAAAGGCCTTACACGAAAATCACGTGATTCTACGTGCCTGCGCAGGTTACCATCGGTCTAGTCTTTCCACTCTCAATGGAATACGACGTATCAAGTCGTTTTGCATTGCGGCATGGCCTGAAAACACCGTCAACTACGTGTACATGCCACTAAAGGCTGTTATATGGCTTTTTGCCACCTAATAAAGGCCTTACTCGTAAATCACGTCGTTCTACGTGCCAGCGCAGGTTACTATCGGTCTATTCCTTCCACTCTCAATGGACTACGATGTCCCAAGTCGTTTTCCATTGCGCCATGGCCTTACAACACCGTCAAATACGTGTACAGGCCTCTAAGGGCTGTTATATGGCGTTTGGCCGCCTAATAAAGGTCTTACACGTAAATCACGTGTTCTACGTGCCTGCGCTGGTTACCATCGAGTATTCCTTCCACACTCAATGGACTTCGACGTTCCAAGTTGTTTTCCATTGCGCCATGGCCTTACAACACCGTCAACTACGTGTACGGGCCTCTAAGGGCTGTTATATGGATTTTTCCGCATAATAAAGGTCTTACACGTAAATCACGTGGGTTCACGTGTCTCCGCAGGTTACCATCGGTCTATTCCTTCCACTCTCAATGAACTACGACGTCCCAAGTCGGATTCCATTGCGCCATGGCCTTACAACACCGTCAACTACGTGTACAGGCCACTAAAGGCTGTTATATGGCCTTTTGCCGCGTAATAAAAGTCTTACAAGTAAATCACGTGGTTCCATGTGCTTCCGCAGGTTACCATCGGTCTAGTCCTTCTACTATCAATCGACTACGACATACCAAGTCGTTTTCCATTGCGCCATGGCCTTACAACACCGTCAAATACGTGTACAGGCCTCTAAGGGCTGTTATATGGCGTTTGGCCGCCTAATAAAGGCCTTACACGTAAATCACGTGATTCTACGTGCCTGCGCATGTTACCATCGGTCTATTCCCTCTACTCTCAATGGACAACGTCCCAAGTCGGATTCCGTGACGCCATGGCTTACAACACCGTCAACTACGTTTACAGGCCTCTAAGGGCTGTTATATGGCCTTTTGCGGCCTAATAAAGGCCTTACACGTAATCACGTGGTTCAAGTGTCTGCGCAGATTACCATCGGTCTATTCCTTCTACTCTCAATGACTACGACGTCCCAAGTCGGATTCCGTTGCGCCATGGCCTTACAACACCGTCAACTACGTGTACAGGCACTAAAGGCTGTTACATGGCTTTTTTCCGCCTAATAAAGGCCTTACACGTCAATCACGTAGTTCTACGTGCCTGCGCAGGTTACCATCGTCTATTCCTTCTACTCTCAATGACTACGACGTTCCAAGTCGGATTCCGTTGCGCCATGGCCTTACAACACCGTCAACTACGTGTACAGGCCTCTAAGGCTTTTATATGGCCTTTTGCCGCCTAATAAAGGCCTTACACGTAAATTACGTGGTTCACGTGCATGCGCAGTTAACATCGTCTATTCCTCCACTTCAATGGACTACAACGTCCAAGTCGTCTTCCATTTCGCCATGGATTTACAACACCGTCAACTATGTGTACATGCCACTAAAGGCTGTTATATGTCTTTTTGCCGCCTAATAAAGGCCTTACACGTAAATCACGTGGTTCTACGTGCCTGCGCAGATTACCATCGGTCTAGTCCTTCCACTTCAATGGACTACCACGTTCCAAGTTGTTTTCCATTGCACCATGGCCTTACAACATCAACTACGTGTACAGGCCTCTAAGGACTTTTATATGGCCTTTTGTGGCCTTATAAAGGCCTTACACGTAAATCACGTGGTTCCACGTGCCTCCGCAGGTTACCATCGGTCTAGTCCCCACTGTCAATGGACTACGACGTACCAAGTCGTTTTGCATTGCGGCATTGCCTGAAAATACCGTCAACTATGTGTACATGCCACTAAAGGCTGTTATATGTCTTTTTGCCGCCTAATAAAGGCCTTACACGTAAATCACGTTGTTCTACGTGCCTGCACAGGTTACCATCGGTCTATTCCTTCCACTCTCAATGTACTACGACGTCCCAAGTCGTTTTCCATTGCGCCATGGCCTTACAACACCGTCAACTACGTGTACAGGCCTCTAAGGACTGTTATATGGCCTTTTGCCGCCTAATAAAGGCCTTACACATAAATCACGTGGTTCTACGTGCCTGCGCAGGTTACCATCGGTCTATTCCTTCCACTATCAATGGACTACGACGTTCCAAGTCGTTTTCCATTGCGCCCTGGCCTTACAACACCGTCAACTACGTGTACAGGCCACTAAAGACTGTTTTATGGCTTTTTGCCGCCTACATGGCCTTACAACACCGTCAACTACGTGTACTGACCTCTAAGGGCTTTTATATGGCCTTTTGTGGCCTAATAAAGGCCTTACTCGTAAATCACGTGTTTCTACGTGGCTCCGAAGGTTACCATCGGTCTAGTCCTTCCACTCTCAATGGACTAGGACGTGTCAAGTCGTTTTGCATTGCGGCATGGCCTGAAAACACCGTCAACTACGTGTACATGCCACTAAAGCTGTTATATGGCTTTTTGTCGCCTAATAAAGGCCTTACTCGTAAATCACGTCGTTCTACGTGCCTGCGCAGGTTACTATCGATCTATTCCTTCCACTCTCAATGGAATACGATGTCCTAAGTCGTTTTCCATTGCGCCATGGCCTTACAACACCGTCAAATACGTGTACAGGCCTCTAAGGGTTGTTATATGGCCTTTGGCCGCCTAATAAAGGCCTTACACGTACATCACGTGGTTCTACGTGCCTGCGCTGATTACCACCGGTCTATTCCTTCCACTCTCAATGGACTACGCGTTCCAAATTGTTTTCCATTGCGCCATGGCCTTACAACATCGTCAACTACGTGTACGGGCCTCTAAGGGCTGTTATATGGATTTTTCCGCATAATAAAGGTCTTACACGTAACTCACGTGGGTTCATGTGTCTCCGCAGGTTACCATCGGTCTATTCCTTCCACTCTCAATGGACTACGACGTCCCAATCGTTTTCCATTGCGCCATGGCCTTACAACACCGTCAACTACGTGTACAGGCCTCTAAGGGCCTTTTATATGGCCTTTTGCCGCCTAATAAAGGCCTTACACGTAAATTACGTGGTTCCACGTGCATGCGCAGTTTAACATTGGTCTATTCCCTGCACTTTCAATGGACTACAACGTTCCAAGTCGTCTTCCATTTCGCCATGGATTTACAACACCGTCAACTACGTGTACAGGCCACTAAAGGCTGTTATATGGTTTTTGCCCCGTAATAAAGGCCTTACACGTATATCACGTGGTTCTACGTGCCTGCGTAGGTTACCATCGGTCTATTCCTTCCACTGTCAATGGACTACGACGTCCCAAAACGTTTTCCATTGCGCCATGGCCTTAAAACATCGTCAACTACGTGTACAGGCCTCTAAGGTCTGTTATATGGCTTTTTGCCGCCTAATAAAGGCCTTAGACGTAAATTACGTGGTTCCACGGGCCTCCGCAGGTTACCATCGGTCTAGTCCTTCCACTCTCAATGGACTACCACGTTCCAAGTTGTTTTCCATTGCACCATGACCTGAAAACACTGTCAACTATGTGTACATGCCACTAAAGGCTGTTATATGGCTTTTTGCCGCCTAATAAAGGCCTTACACGTAAATCACGTTGTTCTACGTGCCTGCACAGGTTACCATCGGTTATTCCTTCCACTCTCAATGGACTACGACGTCCCAAGTCGTTTTCCATTGCGCCATGGCCTTACAACACCGTCAACTACGTGTACAGGCCTCTAAGGGCTGTTATATGGCCTTTTGCTGCCTAATAAAGGCCTTACACGTATATCACGTGGTTCTACGTGCCTGCGCAGGTTACCATCGGTCTATTCCTTCCACATCAATGGAATACCACGTTCCAAGTTGTTTTCCATTGCACCATGGCCTTACAACACCATCAACTACGTGTACAGGCCTCTAAGGCCTTTATATGGCCTTTTGTGGCCTTAATAAAGGCCTTACACGTAAATCACGTGGTTCCACGTGCCTCCGCAGGTTACCATCGGTCTAGTCCTACCACTGTCAATGGACTACGACGTACCAAGTCGTTTTGCATTGCGGCATTGCCTGAAAATACCGTCAACTATGTGTACATGCCACTAAAGGCTGTTATATGTCTTTTTGCCGCCTAATAAAGGCCTTACACGTAAATCACGTGGTTCTACGTGCCTGCACAGATTACCATCGGTCTAGTCCTTCCACTTTCAATGGACTACCACGTTCCAAGTTGTTTTCCATTGCACCATGGCCTTACAACACCATCAACTACGTGTACAGGCCTCTAAGGACTTTTATATGGCCTTTTGTGGCTTATAAAGGCCTTACACGTAAATCACGTGGTTCCACGTGCCTCCGCAGGTTACCATCGGTCTAGTCCTACCACTGTCAATGGACTACGACGTACCAAGTCGTTTTCCATTGCCATGCCTGAAAAACACGTCAACTATGTGTACATGCCACTAAAGGCTGTTATATGTCTTTTTGCCGCCTAATAAAGGCCTTACACGTAAATCACGTTGTTCTACGTGCCTGCACAGGTTACCATCGGTCTATTCCTTCCACTCTCAATGACTACGACGTCCCAAGTCGTTTTCCATTGCCCATGGCCTTACAACACCGTCAACTACGTGTACAGGCCTCTAAGGCTGTTATATGGCCTTTTGCCGCCTAATAAAGGCCTTACACATAAATCACGTGGTTCTACGTGCCTGCGCAGGTTACCATCGGTCTATTCCTTCCACTATCAATGGACTACGACGTTCCAAGTCGTTTTCCATTGCGCCCTGGCCTTACAACACCGTCAACTACGTGTACAGGCCACTAAAGACTGTTTTATGGCTTTTGCCGCCTACATGGCCTTACAACACCGTCAACTACGTGTACTGACCTCTAAGGGCTTTTATATGGCCTTTTGTGGCCTAATAAAGGCCTTACTCGTAAATCACGTGTTTCTACGTGGCTCCGAAGGTTACCATCGGTCTAGTCCTTCCACTCTCAATGGACTAGGACGTGTCAAGTCGTTTTGCATTGCGGCATGGCCTGAAAACACCGTCAACTACGTGTACATGCCACTAAAGCTGTTATATGGCTTTTTGTCGCCTAATAAAGGCCTTACTCGTAAATCACGTCGTTCTACGTGCCTGCGCAGGTTACTATCGATCTATTCCTTCCACTCTCAATGGAATACGATGTCCTAAGTCGTTTTCCATTGCGCCATGGCCTTACAACACCGTCAAATACGTGTACAGGCCTCTAAGGGCTGTTATATGGCGTTTGGCCGCCTAATAAAGGCCTTACACGTAAATCACGTGGTTCTACGTGCCTGCGCTGGTTACCATCGGAGTATTCCTTCCACACTCAATGGACTTCGACGTTCCAAGTTGTTTTCCATTGCGCCATGGCCTTACAACACCGTCAACTACGTGTACGGGCCTCTAAGGGCTGTTATATGGATTTTTCCGCATAATAAAGGTCTTACACGTAAATCACGTGGGTTCACGTGTCTCCGCAGGTTACCATCGGTCTATTCCTTCCACTCTCAATGACTACGACGTCCCAAGTCGTTTTCCATTGCGCCATGGCCTTACAACACCGTCAACTACGTGTACAGGCCACTAAAGGCTGTTATATGGCCTTTTGCCGCGTAATAAAGTCTTACAAGTAAATCACGTGGTTCCATGTGCTCCGCAGGTTACCATCGGTCTAGTCCTTCTACTATCAATGGACTACGACATACCAAGTCGTTTTCCATTGCGCCATGGCCTTACAACACCGTCAAATACGTGTACAGGCCTCTAAAGGCTGTTATATGGCGTTTGGCCGCCTAATAAAGGCCTTACACGTAAATCACGTGATTCTACGTGCCTGCGCATGTTACCATCGGTCTATTCCTCTACTCTCAATGGACTACAACGTCCCAAGTCGATTCCGTGACGCCATGGCCTTACAACACCGTCAACTACGTTTACAGGCCTCTAAGGGCTGTTATATGGCCTTTTGTGGCCTAATAAAGGCCTTACACGTAAGTCACGTGGTTCCAAGTGTCTGCGCAGATTACCATCGGTCTATTCCTTCTACTCTCAATGAACTACGACGTCCCAAGTCGGATTCCGTTGCGCCATGGCCTTACAACACCGTCAACTACGTGTACAGGCCACTAAAGGCTGTTACATGGCTTTTTTCCGCCTAATAAAGGCCTTACACGTCAATCACGTAGTTCTACGTGCCTGCGCAGGTTACCATCGGTCTATTCCTTCTACTCTCAATGAACTACGACGTTCCAAGTCGGATTCCGTTGCGCCATGGCCTTACAACACCGTCAACTACGTGTACAGGCCTCTAAGGGCCTTTTATATGGCCTTTTGCCGCCTAATAAAGGCCTTACACGTAAATTACGTGGTTCCACGTGCATGCGCAGTTTAACATTGGTCTATTCCCTGCACTTTCAATGGACTACAACGTTCCAAGTCGTCTTCCATTTCGCCATGGATTTACAACACCGTCAACTACGTGTACAGGCCACTAAAGGCTGTTATATGGTTTTTGCCCCGTAATAAAGGCCTTACACGTAAATCACGTGGTTCTACGTGCCTGCGTAGGTTACCATCGGTCTATTCCTTCCACTCTCAATGGACTACGACGTCCCAAAACGTTTTCCATTGCGCCATGGCCTTAAAACATCGTCAACTACGTGTACAGGCCTCTAAGGTCTGTTATATGGCTTTTTGCCGCCTAATAAAGGCCTTAGACGTAAATTACGTGGTTCCACGGGCCTCCGCAGGTTACCATCGGTCTAGTCCTTCCACTCTCAATGGACTACCACGTTCCAAGTTGTTTTCCATTGCACCATGACCTGAAAACACTGTCAACTATGTGTACATGCCACTAAAGGCTGTTATATGGCTTTTTGCCGCCTAATAAAGGCCTTACACGTAAATCACGTTGTTCTACGTGCCTGCACAGGTTACCATCGGTTATTCCTTCCACTCTCAATGGACTACGACGTCCCAAGTCGTTTTCCATTGCGCCATGGCCTTACAACACCGTCAACTACGTGTACAGGCCTCTAAGGGCTGTTATATGGCCTTTTGCTGCCTAATAAAGGCCTTACACGTATATCACGTGGTTCTACGTGCCTGCGCAGGTTACCATCGGTCTATTCCTTCCACAATCAATGGAATACCACGTTCCAAGTTGTTTTCCATTGCACCATGGCCTTACAACACCATCAACTACGTGTACAGGCCTCTAAGGCCTTTTATATGGCCTTTTGTGGCTTAATAAAGGCCTTACACGTAAATCACGTGGTTCCACGTGCCTCCGCAGGTTACCATCGGTCTAGTCCTACCACTGTCAATGGACTACGACGTACCAAGTCGTTTTGCATTGCGGCATTGCCTGAAAATACCGTCAACTATGTGTACATGCCACTAAAGGCTGTTATATGTCTTTTTGCCGCCTAATAAAGGCGTTACACGTAAATCACGTTGTTCTACGTGCCTGCACAGGTTACCATCGGTCTATTCCTTCCACTCTCAATGGACTACGACGTCCCAAGTCGTTTTCCATTGCGCCATGGCCTTACAACACCGTCAACTACGTGTACAGGCCTCTAAGGGCTGTTATATGGCCTTTTGCCGCCTAATAAAGGCCTTACACATAAATCACGTGGTTCTACGTGCCTGCGCAGGTTACCATCGGTCTATTCCTTCCACTATCAATGGACTACGACGTTCCAAGTCGTTTTCCATTGCGCCCTGGCCTTACAACACCGTCAACTACGTGTACAGGCCACTAAAGGCTGTTATATGGCTTTTTGCCGCCTACATGGCCTTACAACACCGTCAACAACGGGTACAGACCTCTAAGGGCTTTTATATGGCCTTTTGTGGCCTAATAAAGGCCTTACTCGTAAATCACGTGTTTCCACGTGCCTCCGAAGGTTACCATCGGTCTAGTCCTTCCACTCTCAATGGACTAGGACGTGTCAAGTCGTTTTGCATTGCGGCATGGCCTGAAAACACCGTCAACTACGTGTACATGCCACTAAAGGCCGTTATATGGCTTTTTGCCGCCTAATAAAGGCCTTACTCGTAAATCACGTCGTTCTACGTGCCTGCGCAGGTTACTATCGATCTATTCCTTCCACTCTCAATGGAATACGATGTCCCAAGTCGTTTTCCATTGCGCCATGGCCTTACAACACCGTCAACTACGTGTACAGGCCTCTAAGGGTTGTTATATGGCCTTTTGCCGCCTAATAAAGGCCTTACACATAAATCACGTGGTTCTACGTGCCTGCGCAGGTTACCATCGGTCTATTCCTTCCACTATCAATGGACTACGACGTTCCAAGTCGTTTTCCATTGCGCCCTGGCCTTACAACACCGTCAACTACGTGTACAGGCCACTAAAGGCTGTTATATGGCTTTTTGCCGCCTACATGGCCTTACAACACCGTCAACAACGTGTACAGACCTCTAAGGGCTTTTATATGGCCTTTTGTGGCCTAATAAAGGCCTTACTCGTAAATCACGTGTTTCCACGTGCCTCCGAAGGTTACCATCGGTCTAGTCCTTCCACTCTCAATGGACTAGGACGTGTCAAGTCGTTTTGCATTGCGGCATGGCCTGAAAACACCGTCAACTACGTGTACATGCCTCTAAAGGCGTTATATGGCTTTTTGCCGCCTAATAAAGGCCTTACTCGTAAATCACGTTGTTCTACGTGCCTGCGCAGGTTACTATCGATCTATTCCTTCCACTCTCAATGGAATACGATGTCCCAAGTCGTTTTCCATTGCGCCATGGCCTTACAACACCGTCAAATACGTGTACAGGCCTCTAAGGGTTGTTATATGGCTTTGGCCGCCTAATAAAGGCCTTACACGTAAATCACGTGGTTCTACGTGCCTGCGCTGGTTACCACCGGTCTATTCCTTCAACTCTCAATGGACTATGACGTTCCAATTGTTTTCCATTGCGCCATGGCCTTACAACACCGTCAACTACGTGTACGGGCCTCTAAGGGCTGTTATATGGATTTTTCCGCATAATAAAGGTCTTACACGTAAATCACGTGGGTTCATGTGTCTCCGCAGGTTACCATCGGTCTATTCCTTCCACTCTCAATGGACTACGACGTCCCAATCGTTTTCCATTGCGCCATGGCCTTACAACAACGTCAACTACGTGTACAGGCCACTAAAGGCTGTTATATGGCTTTTGCCGCCTAATAAAGGCCTTACACGAAAATCACGTGAGTCTACGTGCCTGCGCAGGTTACCATCGGTCTAGTCTTTCCACTCTCAATGGATACGACGTATCAAGTCGGTTTGCATTGCGGCATGGCCTGAAACACCGTCAACTACGTGTACATGCCACTAAAGGCTGTTATATGGCTTTTTGCCGCCTAATAAAGGCCTTACTCGTAAATCACGTCGTTCTACGTGCCAACGCAGGTTACTATCGGTCTATTCCTTCCACTCTCAATGGACTACGATGTCCCAAGTCGTTTTCCATTGCGCCATGGCCTTACAACACCGTCAAATACGTGTACAGGCCTCTAAGGCTGTTATATGGCGTTTGCCGCCTAATAAAGACCTTACACGTAAATCACGTGGTTCTACGTGCCTGCGCTGGTTACCATCGGTCTATTCCTTCTACTCTCAATGGAATACGACGTCCCAAGTCGGATTCCATTGTGCCATTGATTTACAACGCCGTCAACTACGTGTACAGGCCTCTAAGGGCCATTATATGGCCTTTCACCGCCTAATAAAGGCATTACACGTAAATCACGTGGTTCCAAGTGCCTGCGCAGATTACCATCGGTCTATTCCTTCCACTCTCAATGGACTACGACGTCCCAAAACTTTTTCCATCGCGCCATGGCCTTACAACATCGTCAACTACGTGTACAGGCCTCTAAGGTCTGTTATATGGCCTTTTGCCGCCTAATAAAGGCCTTACACGTAAATTACGTGGTTCCACGGGCCTCTGCAGGTTACCATTGGTCTAGTCCTTCCACTTTCAATGGACTACCACGTTCCAAGTTGTTTTCCATTGCACCATGGCCTTACAACACCATCGACTACGTGTACAGGCCTCTAAGGCCTTTTATATGGCCTTTTGTGGCTTAATAAAGGCCTTACACGTAAATCACGTGGTTCCACGTGCCTCCGCAGGTTACCATCGGTCTAGTCCTACCACTGTCAATGGACTACGACGTACCAAGTCGTTTTGCATTGCGGCATTGCCTGAAAATACCGTCAACTATGTGTACATGCCACTAAAGGCTGTTATATGTCTTTTTGCCGCCTAATAAAGGCGTTACACGTAAATCACGTTGTTCTACGTGCCTGCACAGGTTACCATCGGTCTATTCCTTCCACTCTCAATGGACTACGACGTCCCAAGTCGTTTTCCATTGCGCCATGGCCTTACAACACCGTCAACTACGTGTACAGGCCTCTAAGGGCTGTTATATGGCCTTTTGCCGCCTAATAAAGGCCTTACACATAAATCACGTGGTTCTACGTGCCTGCGCAGGTTACCATCGGTCTATTCCTTCCACTATCAATGGACTACGACGTTCCAAGTCGTTTTCCATTGCGCCCTGGCCTTACAACACCGTCAACTACGTGTACAGGCCACTAAAGGCTGTTATATGGCTTTTTGCCGCCTACATGGCCTTACAACACCGTCAACAACGTGTACAGACCTCTAAGGGCTTTTATATGGCCTTTTGTGGCCTAATAAAGGCCTTACTCGTAAATCACGTGTTTCCACGTGCCTGCGAAGGTTACCATCGGTCTAGTCCTTCCACTCTCAATGGACTAGGACGTGTCAAGTCGTTTTTCATTGCGGCATGGCCTGAAAACACCGTCAACTACGTGTACATGCCACTAAAGGCTGTTATATGGCTTTTTGCCGCCTAATAAAGGCCTTACTCGTAAATCACGTCGTTCTACGTGCCTGCGCAGGTTACTATCGATCTATTCCTTCCACTCTCAATGGAATACGATGTCCCAAGTCGTTTTCCATTGCGCCATGGCCTTACAACACCGTCAACTACGTGTACTGGCCTCTAAGGGTTGTTATATGGCCTTTGGCCGCCTAATAAAGGCCTTACACGTAAATCACGTGGCGCAATGGAAAACGACTTGGGACATCGTATTCCATTGAGAGTGGAAGGAATAGATCGATAGTAACCTGCGCAGGCACGTAGAACGACGTGATTTACGAGTAAGGCCTTTATTAGGCGGCAAAAAGCCATATAACGGCCTTTAGTGGCATGTACACGTAGTTGACGGTGTTTTCAGGCCATGCCGCAATGCAAAACGACTTGACACGTCCTAGTCCATTGAGAGTGGAAAATCGCCTTTCACCGCCTAATAAAGGCCTTACACGTAAATCACGTGGTTCCTAGTGCCTGCGCAGATTACTATCGGTCTATTCCTTCCACTCTCAATGGACTACGACGTCCCAATCGTTTTCTTACAAGTAAATCACGTGGTTCCATGTGTTTCCGCAGGTTACCATCGGTCTAGTCCTTCTACTCTCAATGGACTATCACGTTCCAAGTTGTTTTCCATTGCGCCATGGCCTTACAACACCGTCAACCACGTGTACATGCCACTAAAGGCTGTTATATGGCTTTTTGCCGCCTAATAAAGGCCTTACACGTAAATCACGTGCTTCTACGTGCCTGCACAGGTTACCATCGGTCTATTCCTTCCACTCTCAATGGACTGCGACGTCCCAAGTAGTTTTCCATTGCGCCATGTCCTAACAACACCGTCAACTACGTGTACAGTCCTCTAAGGGGTGTTATATGGACTTTTGCCGCCTAATAAAGGCCTTACACGTAAATCACGTGGTTCCACGTGCCTCCGCAGGTTACCATCGGTCTAGTCCTTCCACTCTCAATGGACTACGACGTACCAAGTCGTTTTGCATTGCGGCATGGCCTAAAAACACCGTCAACTACGTGTACATGCCACTAAAGGCTGTTATATGGCTTTTTGCCGCCTATGAAAAGGCCTTACACGTAAATAACGTGGTTCTACGTGCCTGCGCAGTTTACCATTGGTCTATTCCTTCCACTTTCAATGGACTGCAACGTTTCAAGTCGTCTTCCATTTCGCCATGGCTTTACAACACCGTTAACTACGTGTACAGGCCACTAAAGGCTGTTATATGGCTTTTTGCCTCCTAATAAAGGCCTTACACGTTAATCACGTGGTTCTACGTGCCTGCGTAGGTTACCATCGGTCTATTCCTTCTACTCTCAATGGACTACGACGTCTCAAGTCGGATTCCATTGCGCCATGGCCTTACAACACCGTCAACTACGTGTACAGGCCTCTAAGGGCTGTTATATGGCCTTTCACCGCCTAATAAAGGCCTTACACGTAAATCACGTGGTTCCTAGTGCCTGCGCAGATTACCATCGGTCTATTGCTTCCACTCTCAATGGACTACGACGTCCCCAATCGTTTTCTTACAAGTAAATCACGTGGTTCCATGTGCTTCCGCAGGTTACCATCGGTCTAGTACTTCTACTCTCAATGGACTACGACGTACCAAGTCGTTTTCCATTGAGGCATGGCTTGAAAACACCGTCAACTACGTGTTCATGTCACTAAAGGCTGTTATATGGCTTTTCGCCGCCTAATAAAGGCCTTACACGTAAATCACGTGGTTCCAAGTGCCTGCGCAGATTACCATCGGTCTATTCTTTCCACTCTCAATGGACTACGACGTCCCAATCGTTTTCCATTGCGCCATGGCCTTACAACAACGTCAACTACGTGTACAGGCCCCTAAAGGCTGTTATATGACTTTTTGCAGCCTAATAAAGGCCTTACACGTAAATCACGTGGTTCTACGTACCTGCGCAGGTTACCATCGGTCTATTCCTTCCACTCTCAATGGACTACGACGTACCAAGTCGTTTTGCATTGCGGCATGGCCTGAAAACACCGTCAACTACGTGTACATGTCACTAAAGGCTGTTATATGGCTTTTCGCCGCCTAATAAAGGCCTTACACGTGAATCACGTGGTTCTACGTGCCTGCACAGGTTACCATCGGTCTATTCCTTCCACTCTTAATGGAATGCGACGTCCCAAGTAGTTTTCCATTGCGCCATGGCTTTACAACACCGTCAACTACGTGTACAGGCCTCTAGGGGTGTTATATGGCCTTTTGCCGCCTAATAAAGGCCTTACACGTAAATCACGTAGTTCTACGTGCCTGCGCAAGTTTCCATCTGTCTATTCCTTCCACTATTAATGGACTACGACGTTCCAAGTCCTTTTCCATTGCGCCTTGGCCATAAAAAACCGTCAACTACGTGTACAGGCCACTAAAGGCTGTTATATGGCTTTTTGCCGCCTAATAAAGGCCTTACACGTAAATCAATTTCAATGGAAAACGACTTGGTACGTCGTAGTCCATTGAGAGTAGAAGGACTAGACCGATGGTAACCGGCGGAGGCACGTGGAACTACGTGATTTACATGTAAGACCTTTATCAACATTAGAAATTATTCGAAGTACGATCCAACTACATTTAGTAAGGAAATTGGTTCACAAGAGTGGGGTTATTTCTATGGAATGAACAACGTTAATGAAGCATGGATTTACATGAAGCAAACTTTAGTTAGTTTCATAAATAAGCACGCACCAATAATCAAAAAGCGTGTAAAAGGAAGATTTTGTCCGTGACTTTCAACAGACGTGAAACCTATGATTAATGAACGGGATAAATTGCTTCGCAAAGCCAGGAAAACTAAAAAAGAAGCAGATTGGTCAGCTTACAAGAATTTAAAGAATCGATGTAACAACATGATTAAACAAGCTAGATTTAAGTACCATCATAATCTGCAAAACCAAAACTACAAAAATCCGAAAAATTTCTGGAAAGCTATTAAGAAAGTTTTTCCTTGCAACAATGCTAGCAAAATTGCGACAAGTAATATCGATGATGTAGCCGATAAAAAAACTGTGGCAAATAACTTTTGTCAGTATTTCTCCAATATTGCATTCACATTGAAACAAAAATCGCAACCATTGCGGGACTTTATTTGGCGAAAACCTGCAAAACTCGATACAAGAACAGATAAGCAGTTTAAATTTGAATATGTCAGCAGGACTTTTGTTGAGAGGGAATTAAAATCATTAAAACGAGGAAAAGCTGCAGGACATGATGACATTCCCCCTGGGATGTTAAAAGATGCTGCAAGTATAATATCTAAACCGTTATGTTATCTTATCAATTTATCCTTACAAACTGGTATAGTACCTGCAGAGTGGAAGATAGCAAAAGTGAAGCCTATACACAAAAGTGGTTCTACTTCGAATTTGGACAATTACAGACCAATTTCAATCTTGCCAGTGTTGTCAAAAATTCTAGAACGAGCTGTTCATAAACAACTTACAGATTATTTAGAAAGCAATAAGTTACTCTCTAAAAATCAACATGGCTATCGGAGAAAGAGATCCACTGAGCAAGCTACAACATTATTTACTGATAGTATTCGAAAGGAAGCAGACCGCGGAAAATTGGTTGGCGCGTTATTTGTAGATCTGTCCAAAGCCTTCGATACACTTTCCCATAGTATTTTATTGTACAAGCTGAAATGTTACGGTATCACTGGGATTGAACATCAATGGTTGTCAGATTACCTATTCCGACGTAGACAGATGTGTGAAGATGTGTGAAGGAATCTCATCCGAAGAACATTCTGTAACATGTGGTGTACCTCAAGGGTCGATTTTAGGGCCCTTGTTGTTTTTAATTTATTTTAATGATCTCGAGGACTACCTCATTCATTCATACGTAATCAAATTTGCTGATGATACAGTGCTTTCTTCGTCAGATAGAAAATTCGAAATTATTGAAAACAAATTGAACACTGACCTAGATGCACTATCAAGTTATCTAATGGAAAACGAACTAGTTATTAATTTGAAGAAAAATAAAACTGAATCTATGGTGTTTGGTACTGCAAAACGATTAAGTCGATGTCCTGACGAATTGAATCTCGTTTATCAAGGCACAAAAATTAACTCTACGACGACTTATAAATATCTTGGCACGGTTGTAGACCAAAACCTAAACATGGGTGAGAACTTCCACTCAACATACAAAAAAACGTCATCCAAATTACGATTATTGGAAGCATTGAAGCCCTGCTTAACTAAAAGAGCCGTACACAAAATTTATCACGGAGTAATTTTACCAACGTTATTGTTTAATTGTGTTGTTGATTTGAACTTTTCCAGAACACGACTCAATCTACTGAGTTCGATCGATCGAAGAGTAGCAGCCATTTTGGGTGAGAAGCAGACGTGCGTTATTGATGAAATATATAAGCACGCAGTCCTTCTTGTAAAGAAATGTTTAGATTGTAATATTTGTGAAGATCTAGAGAGTTATTTTGAATTTAATATCCATTGTCAGAATACTCGTCAAAACTCTACAATGTTATCTCTTCCTAAAGTGAAACTCGAGCTCGCAAAATCTGGCTTTTTCTCTATGGGTGTAAAAATTTTCAATACACTGCCCATAGAGATACGGCGAACAGAGTCATTCCAAGACTTTAGGAATAGAGTCATCAGTCATTTTAATTGCAAATAATTTTATTATTTTCAGTTAATTATACTAATATGTATGTTTGTCCCTTCATTCGTCTTGAACACTCCTATCTTCTAGTCTTTCAAGAGTGGTATTCAATTTTTCTATGTTATTTGTTTCAGTCGCATGCATTTTTTACATGACTTTTTACATAATGTTTTATTATGTGTATGTGTGTGTATGTGTATGTATGTATGTATATATATATATATGTGTATATGTGTATGTATGTATATATATAATATATATATATATATATATATATATATATATATATATATATATATATATATATATATATATATATATATATATATATATATATATATATATATATATATATATATATATATATATATATATATATATATATATATATATATATATATATATATATATATATATATATATAATATATATATATATATATATATATATATATATATATTATATATATAATATATATTCTTCTTTTTGGTTTTATTATCAGGACACGCAATAATAGCAGTAATTTATTACTGAAGTGTACATCCTGTGTATATATTCATAATAAATAAATAAATAAATAAATAAATAAATATTATGCGGCGAAAAGCCATATAACAACCTTTAGAGGTGTGTACACGTAGTTAACGGTGTTGTAAGGCCATGGCGAAATGGAAAACGACTTGGAACGTTGTAGTCCATTGAAAGTGGAAGGAATAGACCGATGGTAAACTGCGCAGGCACGTAGAACCACGTGATTTACGTGTAAGGCCTTTATTAGACGGCAAAAGGACATATAACAGCCTTTAGAGGCCTGCACATGTAGTTGAGGTGTTGTAAGGGCATGAAGTAAGGCTGTACACGTAGTTGAGGGTGTTGTAAGGCCATGGCGCAATGGAAAACGACTGGTGAGGTCGTAGTCCATTGCGAGTGGAAGGACTAGACCGATGGTAACCTGCGGAGGCTCGTGGAACCACGTGATTTACGTGTAAGGCCTTTATTAGGCCACAAAAGGCCATATAAAAGCCCTTAGAGGCCTGTACACGTAGTTGACGGTGTTGTAAGGCCATGGCGAAATGGAAAACGACTTGGAACGTTGTAGTCCATTGAAAGTGGAAGGAATAGACCGATGGTAAACTGCGCAAGCACGTAGAACCACGTGATTTACGTGTAAGGCTTTTATTAGGCGGCAAAAGGCCATATAACAGACTTTAGAGGCCTGTACACGTAGTTGAGGTGTTGTAAGGCCATGAAATAAGGCTGTACACGTAGTTGAGGGTGTTGTAAGGCCATGGCGCAATGGAAAACGACTGGTGACGTTGTAGTCCATTGAGAGTGGAAGGAATTGACCGATGGTAACCTGCAGAGGCACGTGGCATCACGTGATTTACGTTTAAGGCCTTTATTAGGCCACAAAAGGCCATGTAAAAGTCCTTAGAGGCCTGTACACGTAGTTGACGGTGTTGTAAGGCCATGGCGAAATGGAAAACGACTTGGAGGGTTGTAGTCCATTAAAAGTGGAAGGAATAGACCGATGGTAAACTGCGCATGCACGTGGAACCACGTGATTTACGTGTAAGGCCTTTATTAGGCGGCAAAAAGCCCATATAACAGCCCTTAGAGGCCTGTACACGTAGTTGACGGTGTTGTAAGACCATGGCGCAATGGAATCCGACTTGGGACGTCGTAGTCCATTGAGAGTGGAAGGAATAGCCGATGGTAACCTGTGCAGGCACGTAGAACCACGTGATTTACGTGTAAGGCTTTTATTAGGCGGCAAAAAGCCATATAACAGCCTTTAGTGGCATGTACACGTAGTTGACGGTGTTTTCAGGCCATGCCGCAATGCAAAACGACTTGGTACGTCGTAGTCCATTGTGAGTGGAGGGACTAGACCGATGGTAACCTGCGGAGGCACGTGGAACTACGTGATTTACGTGTAAGGCCTTTATTAGGCGACAAAAGGCCATATAAAAGCCCTTAGAGGCCTGTACACGTAGTTGACGGTGTTGTAAGGCCACGGCGCAATGGAAAACGACTTGGTACGTCGTAGTCCATTGAGAGTGGAAGGAATAGACCGATGGTAACCTGCGCAGGCACGTAAAACCACGTGATTTACATGTAAGGCCTTTATTAGTCGCCAAAAAGCCATATAACAGCCTTTAGTGGCATGTACACCTAGATGACGGTGTTTTCAGGCCATGCCGCAATGGAAAACGACTTGGTACGTCGAGTCCATTAAGAGTAGAAGGACTAGACCGATGGTAACCTGCGGAAGCACATGGAACCACGTGATTTACTTGTAAGACCTTTAGTATACGCCAAAAGGCCATATAACAGCCTTTAGTGGCCTGTACACGTAGCTGACTTTGTTGTAAAGCCATGGCGAAATGGAAAACGACTTGTAGCGTTGTAGTCCATTGAAAGTGGAAGGATTAGACCAATGGTAAAATGTGCAGACACGTGGAACCGCGTGATTTACGTGTAAGGCCTTTATTAGGCGGCAAAAGACCATATAACAGCCCTTCGAGGCCTGTAAACGTAGTTGACGGTGTTGTAAGGTCACGGCGCAAAGGAATCCGACTTGGGACATCGCAGTCCACTGAGAGTAGAAGGAATAGACCGATGGTAACCTGCCCAGGCACGTAGAACCACGTGATTTACGTGTAAGGCCTTTATTAGGCTGCAAAAAGCATATAACAGCCTTTATGACCTGTACACGTAGTTGACGTTGTTGTAAGGCCATGGCGCAATGGAAAACGATTGGGACGTCGTAGTCCATTGAGAGTGGAAGGAATAGACAGATGGTAACCTGCGCAGGCACGGAAAACCACGTGATTTACGTGTAAGGCCTTTATTAGGCGGCAAAAAGCCATATAACAGCCTTTAGTGGCCTGTACACGTTGTTGACGGCGTTTTCAGGCCATGCCGCAATGCAAAACGACTTGGTACATCGTAGTCCATTGAGAGTGGAAGGACTACACCGATGGTAACCTGCGGAGGCCCGTGGAAACACGTAATTGACGTGTAAGGCCTTTATTATGCGGCAAAAGGCCATATAACAGCCCTTAGAGGCCTGTACACGTAGTTGACGATGTTGTAAGGCCATGGCGCAATGGAAAACGTCTTGGGACGTCGTAGTCCATTGAGAGTGGAAGGAATAGACCGATGGTAACCTGTGCAGACTCGTAGAACCACGTGATTTACGTGTAAGGCCTTTATGAGGCGGCAAAAAGCCATTTAACAGCCTTTAGTGGCATGTACACGTAGTTGACGGTGTTTTCAGGCCATGCCGCAATGCAAAACGACTTGCTACGTCGTAGTCCATTGACAGTGGAAGGACTAGACCGATGGTAACCTGCGGAGGCAAGTGGAACCACGTGATTTACGTGTAAGGCCTTTATTAAGCCACAAAAGGCCATATAAAAGGCCTTAGAGGACTGTACACGTAGTTGACGGTGTTGTAAGGCCATGGCGAAATGGAAGACGACTTGGAACGTTGTAGTCCATTGAGAGTGGAAGGAATAGACCAGTGGAAAACTGCGCAGGCACGTAGAACCACGTGATTTACGTGTAAGGCCTTTATTAGGCGGCAAAAGCCATATAACAGCGTTTAGAGGCCTGTACACGTAGTTGACGGTGTTGTAACGCCATGGAGAAATGAAAAACGAATTGGAGCGTTGTAGTCCATTGAAAGTGGAAGGAATAGAACGATGGTAAACTGCGCATGCACGTGGAACCACGTAACTTAGGTGTAAGGCCTTTATTAGGCGTCAAAAGGCCATATAACAGCCCTTAAAGACCTGTACACGTAGTTGACGGTGTTGTAAGGCCATGGCGTAATGGAATCCGACTTGGGACGTCGTAGTCCATTGAGAGTAGAAGGAATAGACCGATGGTAACCTGTGCAGGCACGTAGAATCACGTGATTTACGTGTAAGGTCTTTATTAGGCGGCAAAAACCCATAAAACAGCCTTTAGTGGCCTGTACACGTAGTTGACGTTGTTGTAAGGCCATGGCGCAATGGAAAACGATTGGGACGTCGTAGTCCATTGAGAGTGGAAGGAATAGACCGATGGTAACCTGCGGAGACACGTGAACCCACGTGATTTACGTGTAAGACCTTTATTATGCGGAAAATCCATATAACAGCCCTTAGAGGCCCGTGCACGTAGTTGACGGTGTTGTAAGGCCATGGCGCAATGGAAAACAACTTGGAACGTCGTTGCCCATTGAGAGTGGAAGGAATAGACCGATGGTAACCAGCGCAGGTACGTAGAACCACGTGATTTACGTGTAAGGCCTTTATTAGGCGGCCAAAGGCCATATAACAGCCCTTAGAGGCCTGTACACGTAAATCACGTGTTGTAAGGCCATGGCGCAATGGAAAACGACTTGGGATCGTAGTCCATTGAGAGTGGAAGGAATAGACCGATGGTAACCAGCGCAGGCACGTAGAACCACGTGATTTACGTGTAAGGCCTTTATTAGGCGGCAAAAAGCCATATAACAGCCTTTAGAGGCCTGTACACGTAGTTGACGGTGTTGTAACGCCATGGAGAAATGAAAAACGACTTGGAGCGTTGTAGTCCATTGAAAGTGGAAGGAATAGAACGATGGTAAACTGCGCATGCACGTGGAATCACGTGATTTACGTGTAAGACCTTTATTAGGCGGCAAAGGCCATATAACAACCTTAGAGGCCTGTACACGTATTTGACGGTGTTGTAAGGCCATGGCGCAATGGAAAACGACTTGGGACATCGTATTCAATTGAGAGTGGAAGGAATAGACCGATAGAAACCTGCGCAGGCACGTAGAACGACGTGATTTACGAGTAAGGTCTTTATTAGGCGGCAAAAAGCCATATAACAGCCTTTAGTGGCATGTACACGTAGTTGACGGTGTTTTCAGGCCATGCCGCAATGCAAAACGACTTGATACGTCGTAGTCCATAGAGAGTGGAAGGACTAGACCGATGGTAACCTTCGAGGCACGTGGAAACACGTGATTTACGAGTAAGGCCTTTATTAGGCCACAAAAGGCCATATAAAAGCCTTAGAGGTCTGTACACGTAGTTGACGGTGTTGTAAGGCCATGGCGCAATGGAAAAGGACTTGGTACGTCGTAGTCCATTGAGAGTGAAGGAATAGACCGATGGTAACTGCGCAGGCACGTAGAACCACGTGATTTACGTGTAAGGCCTTTATTAGGCTGCAAAAGTCATATAACAGCCTTAGTGGCCTGTACACGTAGTTGACGGTGTTGTAAGGCCATGGCGCAATGGAATCCGACTTGGAACGTCGTAGTCCATTGAGAGTAGAAGGAATAGACCGATGGTAAACTGCGCAGGCACGTAGAACCACGTGATTTACGTGTAAGGCCTTTATTAGGCTGCAAAAAGTCATATAACAGCCTTTAGTGGCCTGTACACGTAGTTGACGATGTTGTAAGGCCATGGCGCAATGGAATCCGACTTGGGACGTCGTAGTTCATTGAGAGTGGAAGGAATAGACCAATGGTAACCTGCGAGGACACGTGAACCACGTGATTTACCTGTAAGACCTTTATTATGCGGAAAAATCCATATAACAGCCCTTAGAGGCTGTACACGTAGTTGACGGTGTTGTAAGGCCATGGCGCAATGGAAAACAACTTGGAAAGTCGTAGTCCATTGAGAGTGGAAACTAGACCGATGTTAACCTGCGCAGCACGTAGAATCACGTGATTTTCGTGTAAGGCCTTTATTAGGCGGCAAAAGCCCATATAACAGCCTTTAGTGGCCTGTACACGTAGTTGACTTTGTTGGTAAGGCCATGGCGCAATGGAAAACGATTGGGACGTCGTAGTCCATTGAGAGTGGAAGGAATAGACCGATGGTAACCTGCGGAGACACGTGAACCCACGTGATTTACGTGTAAGACCTTTATTATGCGGAAAAATCCATATAACAGCCCTTAGAGGACGGTACACGTAGTTGACGGTGTTGTAAGGCCATGGCGCAATGGAAAACAACTTGGAACGTCGTAGTCCATTGAGAGTGGAAGGAATAGACCAATGGTAACCTGCGCAGGCACATAGAATCACGTGATTTACGTGTAAGGCCTTTATTAGGCCACAAAAGGCCATATAAAAGCCCTTAGAGGTCTGTACACGTAGTTCACGGTGTTGTAAGGCCATGGCGCAATGGAAAAGGACTTGGTACGTCGTTGTCGATTGATAGTAGAAGGACTAGACCGATGGTAACCTGCGGAAGCACATGGAACCACGTGATTTACTTGTAAGACTTTTATTACGCGGCAAAAGGCCATATAACAGCCTTTAGTGGCCTGTACACGTAGTTGACGGTGTTGTAAGACCATGGCGCAATGGAAAACAACTTGGAACGTCGTAGTCCATTGAGAGTGGAAGGAATAGACCAATGGTAACCTGCGCAGGCACATAAAATCACGTGATTTACGTGTAAAGCCTTTATTAGGCCACAAAAGGCCATATAAAAGTCCTTAGAGGTCTGTACACGTAGTTGACGGTGTTGTAAGGCCATGGCGCAATGGAAAAGGACTTGGTACGTCGTAGTCGATTGATAGTAGAAGGACTAGACCGATGGTAACCTGCGGAAGCACATGTAACTACGTGATTTACTTGTAAGACTTTTATTACGCGGCAAAAGGCCATATAACAGCTTTTAGTGGCCTGTACACGTAGTTGACGGTGTTGTAAGGCCATGGCGCAATGGAATCCGACTTGGGACGTCGTAGTTCATTGAGAGTGGAAGTAATAGACCGATGGTAACCTGCGGAGACACGTGAACCTACGTGATTTACGTGTAAGACCTTTATTATGCGGAAAAATCCATATAACAGCCCTTAGAGGCCCGTACACGTAGTTGACGGTGTTGTAAGGCCATGGCGCAATGGAAAACAACTTGGAACGTCGTAGTCCATTGAGTGTGGAAGGAATACTCCGATGGTAACCAGCGCAGGCACGTAGAACCACGTGATTTACGTGTAAGGCCTTTATTAGGCGGCCAAACGCCATATAACAGCCCTTAGAGGCCTGTACACGTATTTGACGGTGTTGTAAGGCCATGGCGCAATGGAAAACGACTTGGGACATCGTAGTCCATTGAGAGTGGAAGGAATAGACCGATAGTAACCTGCGTTGGCACGTAGAACGACGTGATTTACGAGTAAGGCCTTTATTAGGCGGCAAAAAGCCATATAACAGCCTTTAGTGGCATGTACACGTAGTTGACGGTGTTTTCAGGCCATGCCGCAATGCAAAACGACTTGATACGTCGTATTCCATTGAGAGTGAAAGACTAGACCGATGGTAACCTGCGCAGGCACGTAGAATCACGTGATTTTCGTGTAAGCCTTTATTAGGCGGCAAAAGCCATAAAAAGCCTTTAGTGGCCTGTACACGTAGTTGACGTTGTTGTAAGGCCATGGCGCAATGGAAAACGATTGGGACGTCGTAGTCCATTGAGAGTGGAAGGAATAGACCGATGGTACCCTGCGGAGACACATGAACCCACGTGATTTACGTGTAAGACCTTTATTATGCGAAAAATCCATATAACAGCCCTTAGAGGCCGTACACGTAGTTGACGGTGTTGTAAGGCCATGGCGCAATGGAAAACAATTTGGAACGTCGTAGTCCATTGAGAGTGGAAGGAATAGACCGGTGGTAACCAGCGCAGGCACGTAGAACCACGTGATTTACGTGTAAGGCCTTTATTAGGCGGCCAAAGGCCATATAACAACCCTTAGAGGCCAGTACACGTAGTTGACGGTGTTGTAATGCCATGGCGCAATGGAAAACGACTTGGGACATCGTATTCCATTGAGAGTGGAAGGAATAGATCGATAGTAACCTGCACAGGCACGTAGAACGACGTGATTTACGAGTAAGGCCTTTATTAGGCGGCAAAAAGCCATATAACAGCCTTTAGTGGCATGTACACGTAGTTGACGGTGTTTTCAGGCCATGCCGCAATGAAAAACGACTTGACACGTCCTAGTCCATTGAGAGTGGAAGACTAGACCGATCGTAACCTTCGCAGGCACGTGGAAACACGTGATTTACGAGTAAGGCCATTATTAGGCCACAAAAGGCCATAAAAGCCCTTAGAGGTCTGTACACGTTGTTGACGGTGTTGTAAGGCCATGTAGGCGGCAAAAAGCCATATAACAGCCTTTAGTGGCCTGTACACGTAGTTGACGGTGTTGTAAGCCAGGGCGCAATGGAAAACGACTTGGAACGTCGTAGTCCATTGAGAGTGGAAGGAATAGACCGATGGTAACCTGCGCAGGCACGTAGAACCACGTGATTTATGTGTAAGGCCTTTATTAGGCGGCAAAAGGCCATATAACAGCCCTTAGAGCTGTACACGTAGTTGACGGTGTTGTAAGGCCATGGCGCAATGGAAAACGACTTGGGACGTCGTAGTCCATTGAGAGTGGAAGGAATAGACCGATGGAAACCTGTGCAGGCACGTAGAACAACGTGATTTACGTGTAACGCCTTTATTAGGCGGCAAAAGACATATAACAGCCTTTAGTGCATGTACACATAGTTGACGGTATTTTCAGGCAATGCCGCAATGCAAAACACTTGGTACGTCGTAGTCCATTGACAGTGGTAGGACTAGACCGATGGTAACCTGCGGAGGCACGTGGAACCACGTGATTTACGTGTAAGCCTTTATTAAGCCACAAAAGGCCATATAAAAGCCTTAGAGGCCTGTACACGTAGTCGATGGTGTTGTAAGGCCATGGTGCAATGGAAAACAACTTGGAACGTGGTAGTCCATTGAAAGTGGAAGGACTAGACCAATGGTAACCTGCGGAGGCCGTGGAACCACGTAATTTACGTGTAAGGCCTTTATTAGGCGGCAAAAGGCCATATAACAGACCTTAGAGGCCTGTACACGTAGTTGACGTGTTGTAAGGCCATGGCGCGATGGAAAAAGTTTTGGGACGTTGTAGTCCATTGAGAGTGGAAGGAATAGACCGATGGTAATCTGCAGGCACTTGGAACCACGTGATTTACGTGTAATGCCTTTATTAGGCGGTGAAAGGCCATATAAGGCCCTTAGAGGCCTGTACACGTAGTTGACGGCGTTGTAAAGCAATGGCACAATGGAATCCGACTTGGACGTCGTAGTCCATTGAGAGTAGAACGATTAGACCGATGGTAACCAGCGCAGGCACGTAGAACCACGTGATTACGTGTAAGGTCTTTATTAGGCGGCCAAACGCCATATAACAGCCCTTAGAGGCCTGTACACGTATTTGACGGTGTTGTAAGGCCATGCGCAATGGAAAACGAGTTGGGACATCGTAGTCCATTGAGAGTGGAAGGAATAGACCGATAGTAACCTGCGTTGGCACGTAGAACGACGTGATTTACGAGTAAGGCCTTTATTAGGCGGCAAAAAGCCATATAACAGCCTTTAGTGGCATGTACACGTAGTTGACGGTGTTTTCAGGCCATGCGCAATGCAAAACGACTTGATACGTCGTATTCCATTGAGAGTGGAAAGACGACCGATGGTAACCTGCGCAGGCACGTAGACTCACGTGATTTTCGTGTAAGGCCTTTATTAGGCGGCAAAAGCCATATAACAGCCTTTAGTGGCCTGTACACGTAGTTGACGTTGTTGTAAGGCCATGGCGCAATGGAAAACGATTGGGACGTCGTAGTCCATTGAGAGTGGAAGGAATAGACCGATGGTAACCTGCGGAGACACATGAACCACGTGATTTACGTGTAAGACCTTTATTATGCGGAAAAATCCATATAACAGCCTTAGAGGCCCGTACACGTAGTTGACGGTGTTGTAAGGCCATGGCGCAATGGAAAACAATTGGAACGTCGTAGTCCATTGAGAGTTGAAGGAATAGACCGGTGGTAACCAGCGCAGGCACGTGTGAACCACGTGATTTACGTGTAAGGCCTTTATTAGGCGGCCAAAGGCCATATAACACCCTTAGAGGCCTGTACACGGATTTGACGGTGTTGTAAGGCCATGGCGCAATGGAAAAACGACTTGGGACATCGTATTCCATTGAGAGTGGAAGGAATAGATCGATAGTAACCTGCGCAGGCACGTAGAACGACGTGATTTACGAGTAAGGCCTTTATTAGGCGGCAAAAAGCCATATAACGCCTTTAGTGGCATGTACACGTAGTTGACGGTGTTTTCAGGCCATGCCGCAATGCAAAACGACTTGACACGTCCTAGTCCCTTGAGAGTGGAAGGACTAGACCGATGGTAACCTTCGGAGCACGTGGAAACACGTGATTTACGAGTAAGGCCTTTATTAGGCCACAAAAGGCCATATAAAAGCCTTAGAGGTCTGTACACGTGTTGACGGTGTTGTAAGGCCATGTAGGCGGCAAAAAGCCATATAACGCCTTTAGTGGCCTGTACACGTAGTTGACGGTGTTGTAAGGCCAGGGCGCAATGGAAAACGACTTGGGACGTCGTAGTCCATTGATAGTGAAGGAATAGACCGATGGTAACCTGCGCAGGCACGTAGAACCACGTGATTTATGTGTAAGGCCTTTATTAGGCGGCAAAAGGCCATATAACAGCCCTTAGAGGCCTGTACACGTAGTTGACGGTGTTGTAAGGCCATGGCGCAATGGAAAACGACTTGGGACGTCCTAGTCCATTGAGAGTGGAAGGAATAGACCGATGGTAACCTGTGCAGGCACGTAGAACAACGTGATTTACGTGTAAGGCCTTTTAGCGGCAAAAAAGACATATAACAGCCTTTAGTGGCATGTACACATAGTTGACGGTATTTTCAGGCAATGCCGCAATGCAAAACGACTTGGTACGTCGTAGTCCATTGACAGTGTAGGACTAGACCGATTGGTAACCTGCGGAGGCACGTGGAACCACGTGATTACGTGTAAGGCCTTTATTAGCCACAAAAGGCCATATAAAAGCCTTAGAGGCCTGTACACGTAGTTGATGGTGTTGTAAGGCCATGGTGCAATGGAAAAAACTTGGAACGTGGTATTCCATTGATGTGAAGGAATAGACCGATGGTAACCTGCGCAGGCACGTAGAACCACGTGATATACGTGTAAGGCCTTATTAGCGCAAAGCCATATAACAGCCCTTAGAGGCCTGTACACGTAGTTGACGGTGTTGTAAGGCCATGGCGCAATGGAAAACGACTTGGACGTCGTAGTCCATTGAGAGTGAAGGAATAACCGATGGTAACCTGTGCAGGCACGTAGAACAACGTGATTTACGTGTAAGGCCTTTATTAGGCGGCAAAAAGCCATATAACAGCTTTTAGTGGCATGTACGCATAGTTGGACAGTGTTTTCAGGTCATGGCGCAATGGAAAACAACTTGGAACGTGTATTCCATTGAGAGTGGAAGGACTAGACCGATGGTAACCTGCGGAGGCCGTGGAACCACGTAATTACGTCTAAGCCTTTATTCGGCGGCAAAAGGCATATAACAGAACCTTAGAGGCTTGTACACGTAGTTGACGATGTTTTAAGGCCATGGCGCAATGGAAAACGTTTTGGACGTCGTAGTCCATTGAGGTGGAAGAATAGACCGATGGTATAACTGTGCAGCACGTAGTAACACGATTTTACGTGTGGCCTTGTATGCGGGCAAAAAAACCATATAACAGCCTTTAAGTGCTGTACCGGTAGTACTGTGTGTAAAGCATGGCATCTCTCTCTTT